>BDMV01000007.1:12525773-12671972 GCA_008326285.1 Oryza officinalis
AGTTAAGCTCAGTGGCAAATCGACAAAAAAAAGGACAGGTCCAGCATATAAACGTTCATGTACAATGTACATACCAATTCATTTGTTTTGTTTCTCAATGTTCAGATCGAGTTCAAACTTGATTTTTTGTTGAGTGGGTAAATTGTCATTGTAGTCCATATTGTCATTTTGTTTGGGAATCTTTCGTTACTGTTTGTACTGCATCGAAGAGAAAAAAGAGTGTAAATGCATATCCCCTATTAAAATCCATCTTCTGTTTTGCCCCTTTTTCTCTATAATTCCTATTGGTTATTGATTGAGAACAGCTAGAAAGTACTTACTTACTACTTTTCATGGGCTCTATATAACGCATGCGATTCTTAAGGTTTACAAATGCGAATGCGAATAGAAATTCGCTGTGCTGAGCTGTTTTTCAAAGATTAAAAAATTGAAACATCAATCAGATACGATTCCAGAATGGGCCAAAATTTGGAAACCAAATTTTGAATTCCATGGAGAAAACTAACTGGCTGGGAATTGCACATTTGCACTGCTTTGTCCCTATAAACATCTTCGAGTAGCCATTTCACTATTCCCGGTAAAATATTTTCTTTTTGAAAGATCATGCCGTTGTTTACATTTTATATATACAAGAAGGTGTCCCATTTTTAAAAAAAAGAGACCAAACCTTACAGTACACAGTTAATTAGGAAAAACTGAGCAAAAACCACAACTACAACAAACTCACAACTAAGGGTCTGTTCGGCAAGCTGAACTCCAAACGCGCACAGTAAACACGGAAAACGGAGCGGTCATTAGCGCGTGATTAATTAAGTATTAGCTAAATTTTTTTTCAAAAATGGATTAATTTGATTTTTTTAAGCAACTTTTGTATAGAAACTTTTTGCAAAAAAGTTCACCGTGTAGTAGTTTGAAAAGCGTGCGCGGGAGAAAAAACACTGTGCGGCACTGTGCGCGCACTGTGCGCGTTCCGAACTTCCTCTGCCGAACAAAGCCTAACTAACCTAAACTACAAGACCGCAAAAGCATAATAGCCAGGTTCACTAAGCAAACATTGTTCACCACAAAATTTGCAAAAAGAAGCAAGCTAGAAAACAAGCAAGGCTCCCCCACACAGGCGAAGCAAAGTTGTTAACACCAGAATTTGGTAAGCCCCGAAGTCCTCATCGGCCCAGGATCCATATCGGCTCAAGGTTGGTATCGGCCTAGAGTCTTATATCGGCCGATGGGGGTTTTCTTAAAATCAGCCACCAACAGCAGTCGGATTTTTGTTAGATTCGGGAAGATCTTATCCAGAGAAGACCGAGTCCAAAAAGGATGCGGCTTGTATCTATTAATTAGGATAAGTTTGTTAGTGTCCGATACGAACTTTATCTGTTTCCTTTTATCTTTAGGAAAGTTTGAGTCGTATTCTGTTAGGATCTTGGTTAGCCTATGGGTATAAATATGTAAGCCCGAGGTTTATGTAATTTTTATCTCATGATCAATACAACTTCGGCGCATCGCCAACCTTTACTTTTCGTCTTCTTCGGCGAGTTCATGCCCTTCCCGCGAGGGGTAAGTCTCGTTATGGCTGCCTATGCTGTCGGGGCTAGGGCTTTGACGTTCTGATCTCGTCAACGTAAGCACCTACTATCATATATCTTAGTCAATCTGGTTCGGCTTCTCGATTTAGTCTTATCGGCCGAGATTCGCTTTAGGATTTATGCCGATATCGACTAAATCGCCTTGCTATATTAGATTGGCTAAGGTATCTACCACCCCGAAAATCAGTCGAGGGCTTGATTGTCTAGGTCTTGCGTTTCTTTTCATACTTAGTGCTGCATCAGTTCGGTTTGACCTACTAAGTCGTGATTAGAACCGTAATCTCTAGGCTGCTTGTTGGCTGCCGATAAGGGTTTCACCGGGGTTTCAGCCGGTGAGTTATCTGGACGTTGCATCGGTCCAAGAGTTTTACATATAGATTGGATCTGGCCGATGACAACAGAGTATTTATTGTTTATCTGCTTATTGAGAGTTTATACCATCGGACCTTTGGCCGATGTGTGCTTTAATCTTCAGATCAATGTTTATTTTATATTTGGATTATGCTATATCACATTGCTGGCTATCGGCCTATCGGCCGATACGTTTTTGCCCTATCGGACCTTCTGTTCTGCTATTTTGCATATCTTGTCAGTGGCAGGATCAAACTGACTGGCACGCCCGCGCTTCATCAATTTTAGGACCTGCACTGGAGCTAAGCAGATCTCCCAGGCCTTCGTGTGTCCGCACGCCGCGTCCACATCAGCGGTACGGATTCGGCGTCAACAGAAGTACTGCAGGTATTTTAACCAAATTATCACAAAACTATATATTTAAAGTGATGTATTACAAAATTACAGATTTAACAATAAACTTATCACAAAACTATAGGTTAAAGGCTAAGTATTACAAAACTACAGACTTAATAATAAAATAATCACAAAACTATAGATTTTGAGGTTTACATTCTTAGCAAATATTATGTTTGAGTTATAAATGTCTAAGTTTTGTGATTAAATTGATATAAAGTCTATAGTTTTGTGATAATTTTGTTATTAAATCTATAGTTTTGTGATATTCCAGCTTAAATCTGTAGTTCTGTGATAATTTAATGTTAGATCTATAATTTATGATACATCATTTAAATTTGTAGTTTTATGATAATTTAACTGAAGTACATATAGTTTTGTGAAATTTACTTTTTAAAAAATAACATTAAAATATTTTGCCAATATATGAGATAATTTCTACTATCTCAATCCCCAACGATTTTCTAGCAGTGATTCAGAATCACAGGCTGATCCTCGGAATACATACAGACGATTATGCTCAAAACATGATTTAGATGAAAAAAATTCAAACGTATCCGTTTGGTTGATTATGAAAAGCGATTATTCACATTCAAATAGTTTTGTGCTATAGACATGTATATGAAAAACAAAACCAGTCAAAGAAACATTTTTTAGAGAAAAGAAACTGTGTGACCATAATCTTGATACACGAAAAGTTTGAATTAATATGTTCAGTTCTGTTCATGAACATCTACTATGTACAGTGGCGAATGCAGAATAAAAAGTACCGGGTGTCCTATATATACATTACCTATATATCTGACTGATTAATACTCTAATTAACACAAATATATAATGGACAGTACAAATTGGACCCTGTGTGTATTATTGCCTTCATTTGCAGTTATATTGTATACTCGCCCGAGGAATAAATCAGTACGTGCATGAATGTGAATTTGAGAGATTCATCTCATCATAATCACCCACACCCAAATTAATTAACACTGAAGTCCGAATATTCATAAACCATAGGTAAGATTAATTTTGATTTGACTTGATTGCATCGATTGGTCTTCAAATCAAATTTCAAATCCATCAGCAGTTATCGGTCTTGTCATCTCCAGCATCGGCGAAGAACCTCTTCTAGAACCAGTGACGGAGCCACACCATGTCGATCATCTCGTCTATGGGCACCCCTTTCATCTCTGGCAGCAGCCAGAAGACGAAGGCGGCCATGATAACGATACGAAGAAGAAGAAGATGAAGGTCATCATCATGCACATCATGGAGAGGAAGGCATGCGCGGAAGAAGGTGAAGAGCATGTTGGATCTCACGGCAAAGGAAAACCCTGCCGTCCTTGTCGCCAGCGGGAATGCTCCGACGAGATCAGCCACCCCAGAGGCCCCCACGACCATGCGAAGCTCGAGACTTAGACGCAGATGAGCACCACGATAACCACCCCCCACTTTTCGTCGGGGTTGTACTTTGCCTTCACGTGATCCCACATGATCTTGTGAAGGCATTGCATGCCATTTTGATTAGAAGAATACAGTTTTACAATGCAGAGATAACGTCCCCGTAGGTCTACGGCCTCAACACAACTATAAGATTAAATCTCTCAGAAAGTCTGAAAACTTCGATGGGCCACTATCCTGCCACACCATGAGAAAAATTGATCGGGTTTTGTATGCAAAACCCACAATGAAGGGATATATATACGTATATACGTACATATATATACATAGACGTATTATGTATATATATAGATACATGTATATGTATATATATAGATACACGTATATGTATATATATATATATACATATATATATATACACGTAAGTATATATATACGTATATGTATGCATACTTGTTCTTTATATATGACTATTCAGGATATAAGTATATTATGAGTGCAGAATTACTATTCACAGTCGCTTTTTTGTTACTGTTCATTCAAAATTTTTCCTTAAATTTTTAAGATCTTTACAGGGTGACGAATCCAAAAATAGCCGGCGCTTGATTCAGAAATTTTAAAGTCTTACTCGGTACTAGCCGTATGCCTCACCTATCTGTCTGTTTAAAGAAGCAACTAATTTCAGATATCCCTAGTCTTATTTGACCTAGCTAAGAGTTTACCGTCTCCACAGGCAGTTCCACCTGAAGGGAACACTTCTCTACGGATACTGGTTCTCCAAACGCCTATGCAAGAAGAATAGTAGCTAAAGAGTATGAAAATGGATTAAAATATTCAGGATATAAGTATATTCATCAAGGTATGTATATAATAGGAATCAAAGGGATGACAAGAAAGAAATTAGGAGCTAAAGTATTAATAACTTTATTAGATAAAAGATGGGACACAATAGATAAAGCATCGCTTTAGTGTTATCAGAAGAAAAAATATGTAGGTATGCTTCTAGAAGTTATAAATTAAAAACTGTCAATAATACAGATAGAGAGATCATGACAATAATCAATGCAATCAATGCCTTTAGGCTGTACTTAGGGTTTAAAGAATTCACGTTTAGAACCAATTGTGAAGCCATTTGTAGGTATTATAATCAGCTTAATAGCAAGAAAAGCTCAACTAGAAGATGGGTTTTATTTGAAGATATTATTACAGGAAATGGCTATAAAGTTATATTTGAACATATTAAGGGGAAAGATAATAATTTGCCTGACATGGCTATAAAGTTATATTTGAACATATTAAGGGGAAAGATAATAATTTGTCTGACATGCTTTCTCGTTTACCTGAATTGCAGGTATGAAAAGATCAATGAATTGCAGCGGAGTCGAATGCTTCATATTTGGAGATGACAACAAACTCAGAATATTCCCATCAAATTCATATAAATTTAAGCCAAAAGACCATATAATCTTAGATAAAGTTCAAGAATGCATCTTGGATAATTTTTGGTACCAGTACAATAATAAAAGGGAAAAAAAGGATATATGTTATCAATACTGAATAGCCTCTCTGAATATTTTCACCTAATAAATGGGTTATTAATGCCAGCTAATAAAGATCATGAAATAATCCAACAGAAGCCTATATATGTTGTATTTGATGAAAAGCTCCCGAGGGTCTACATATCTTTTAAAGAAATTGTGGCCCAAAAGATAGATGCTAAATTAATGGGAGGAATATCTTGGAAGAAATATAAGGACATTGATGAAGCGCTAAGCTAAGCTAGAAAAATATTAGAAATAAATTATTATCTAGAGCATGCCGCAAAAGAATATATTCAAAAATGCAAAAAAGGCTAAAGGAAATAAGGCTCCAGAAATACCCATTAAAATGACTATAAAAGAAGAAGGATTTTCTAAAAAACCGACATACAAGGAATGCCTAACAAAAGGAGTGGATCCATTAGATGGAGAATATATTGATTGGAAGATAATAGAAAAATTTGAAGAAGCCTCCCCACAATTAAAGAAGGAATTAAAGGAAGAAATACTTAAAGAATTAAAACAAGAAATGGATCAGAAATTTGAACAAATAAAGAAGGCAGGAGATGAGAAATTAGAAGTTTCTTTTTCTGATTTGGACACAATGGATCTTGGTGGCCATAGGCAACCAGATGAATAGATTTCTTTAAGCTAAATATATTTTTCAATATATATTGATAATAAAATATCAACAATTTGGACGTGGAAGAAGAATAAACGAAGAATTTAGAAGATGAAGAATAAACGAAGAATTCAGAAGACTACCCAAGAAGGAACCCAGAAGAACACCTTATAAAGCATAAAGGGATAATATAGGGTGCGGTGAATGATATATCCCTGTGAAGAATAAAACTTTCGGTGGAAAGGCCACAACTTTAGCCTGCTCTCGTGAGGCCACAGTAACGAAGAGATAAGCAGGAGGCACAGGCGACACCACCCCTGGCCTCTATAAAAAGAAACTTCAGCCTTCACTCCGAAGACACACAACAACGAAGACACCATTCAGAGCTGTTGACGCCGAATCCATACCGCCGATAAGGATCCGGCGTGCGGACACACGAAGGCCTGGGAGATCTGTTTAGCTCCAGTGCAGGTCCTAAAATTGATGAAACGCGAGCATGCCAGTCAGTTTGATCCTGCCACTGACAAGATATGCAAAACAGCAGAACATATAGTGTATTGGCCGATAGGCCGATAGGGCAAAAACGTATTGGCCTGCCGATAGGGCAAAAACAACCGATCGGCCGGTAGGCCGATGGTGCAGTTTCAGCCGATGCCGATGCCAGCCGATGTAGTTAGGGTTTTAATCCATCGGCTGTGTACTGAGCAAACATCTATAGAAACGATCGGCTGACGATAACATGATGATATAGCAATGTGATATAGCATAATCCAAATATAAAATAAACATTGATCTGAAGATTAAATCACACATCGGCCAAAGGTCCGATAGCATAAACTCTCAATAAGCATATAAACAATAAATACTCCGTTGTCATCGGCTAGATCCAATCTATATGTAAAACTCTTGGGTCGATGCAACGTCCAGATAACTCACCGGTTGAAACCCCGGTAAAACCCTTATTGGCAATCGATAGGCAGGCTAGAGATTACGGTTCTAATCATGACTTAGCGGCACTAAGTATGAAAAGAAACGCAAGATCTAGACAATCAAGCCCTCGACTGATTTTCGGGGTGGTGGATACCTTAACCAATAGAATCTAGCGAGGCGATTTAGTCGATACCGGCGTAAACCCTAAAACGAATCTCGGCCGATACGACTAAATCGAGACGCCAAACCAGATTGACTAAGATATATGATAGTAGGTGCTTACATTGACGAGATCAGAACATCGAAGCCCTAGCCCCGACAGCGCAGGCAGCCATAACGAGACTTACCCCTCGCGGGAAGGGCATGAACTCGCCGAAGACGAAAAGTAAAGGTTGACGATGCGCCGAAGTTGTATTGATCGTGAGATGATTTTACATGAACCTTGGGCTTACATATTTATACCCATAGACTAACAAAGATCCTAACAGATTACGACTCAAACTTTCTTGAAGATAAAAGGAAAAAGATAAAGTCCGTATCGAATACTAACACACTTTCCTAAAGATAAAATAGAAACTAACAAACTTATCCTAATCACTAGATACAAGCCGCATCCTCCTCAAACTCAGTCTTCTCTGGATAAGATCTTCCCGAATCTAATAAGAATCCGACTGCTGTTGATGGTTGGTTTAAGGAAACCCCCATCGGCCGATGTAGACCTCTAGGCCGATACTAGCTTTGAGCCGATGTGAACTTTGGGCCGATGGGGACTTCGGGGCTTACCAAATTCTAGTGTTAACAAGAGCAAAGCTTCCAAGCGCTCTCTCACCCTCCATTCCACCTTTCTTAGTAGTAGTCACTATAGTCTACCTTGCATAATATATTGAAGCAAGGAGTTATAATATAACGCTGTGTAATGTAAGAAGAACTTGTTTGTATCTACCTTCGGGGTTTCCGAAAGAGAACACCGTATGTAAGCCTACCTGCTTAATATGAAGTAATTTTCTTTAAGTATCCCTGTCTGTTTGTTCTAAACAAGTGTTTATGCTATGGACCCTATAAGAGAAACCTCTCCGGTTGTTCTCGTTTTTAGCCTACATCTTACAGGCGTTTGGAGAACCAGTATCCGTAGAGAAGTGTTCCCTTCGAGTGGAACTGCCTGGGGAGACGGTAAACTCTTAGCTAGGTCAAATATGACTAGGGATATCTGAAATTAGTTGCTTCTTTAAACAGGCAGATAGGTGAGGCATACGGCTAGTACCGAGTAGGACTTTAAAATTTCTGAATCAAGCGCCGGCTGTTTTTGGATTCGCCACCCTGCAAAAATCCTAAAAATTTAAGAAAATTTTTTGAGTGAATAGTAACCAAAAAAGCGACTGTGAACAGTAATTCTGCACTTGTAATAGTGAATTCAGTACTAGGAATAGTAGTGAACAGTATTTTAGCACCTACAATAGTTGCACCACTTCAAATATTTGAGCAAGCATTTAAGACATTTAAGTCCTAATAAAAAAGGTTAGTGGTTGTGATTGGGTATTTCAAAGTTGTCGAGTTTGGGGGAGGTTCCACCATGCTTTCGTACCTCTAAGATATATGGAACATTATTTTGATATGGGATAAAAGTAATTCCTTGCTCATGTATTACTGTGGTTTGTACCGATTGTTGTAAAAACCTTAGGCCAATTATCATGTCATCATTTATCATGGATAAGTTTTTTATTGTAATCTCATCTATTATATATTTAGTTCCATTAATGTATACTTCAACATTATAAGCTAACTGATTATAAATTTTCTTTATTCTGGACATGTCTGTACAGACTTCTGCCTTATTATCATCAATCGTATGAATTATCTCTGGATATTTTATGAAGTACTTATCATGAATAATATTTTTTTTACACCCCGTGTCTACTAGTGCTAATATTTTATATGATACTTTGGGTGATAATTTTACTTTTACCGGTATTCTTACTCCCAAAATTTCTTTGAAAGACAATTTTACTATATATTTATTTCCAAAATTAGTTATGACATCTCTTAGTTGAATTATTTTAGCAGTATTATTGTCTTTTAGTGTTATCAATTGCTCTTTAAATTCAGTGTTTTGTATGTCCTTATTTTCTGGTAATGCCTTAATATCACAATTAATTTTTAGATTCTCTAATTCTACTTCTAGTTTATTTATTCTATTTTCTAACACTCGTACTCTACTAGATAATATCCTTTCATCTGATTCTAATTCTATCTCTTCTCTTCATTTTTGTTTATTTGCTTTTATACATTCAGCACAAACTTATTTTAGGCATATACTACAGGTTACTCTATTGTCTTGGCTTGGGTAATAGATGCAAAAAGCACATTTAATATTATAGTTTTCTTTCTCTCTAATCTAATCATGTTCACAGTTTAATTGATCCATCATTTCAATTTTTAACCTTGCTAGTTCGTCAATTAAATCTAATTCTTCATCGGTTGATTCATACTCTTCATTGGTGTTTTCAATTTCGTCTGTTTCTATGATAGAATATATTGATTCGTCATCTTTTATTTTATCATCACATACTAATATATTTTCATTTATGCTATCTATAATTAAGACTCTCTCTTGTTCTTCATATTTACTAGAATATCTCTTTTGATCTTTATTTGGGCAAGTTCTACTTAAATGATCTGGTGAATTACATATGAAACATCTGCATGTTCTATCATAAGTTTTCTTTGGGTCATACCTTCTTACATTTTGTTTATGTAAGAAAGGTGCTCTATTATCTGATCTTTTTAAGAAGTACCTTTTCTTTGTCCTTATATTATTGTTATTTCTACTTTGATGTCTATGGTTTCTTTTATTTCTAGGCCTATCTTCTCCGTATGATAAAGGTATTTGTACTATTTTATTGCAAAAATTATAATCAGAATGTTTCACTGAACTTTGGGCTTGTATTCCTGTGCATATTTTCCTTAATTGTTTGAACACGAAAGTTATAGCTTGAGAAATATTAATTTCAACTCCTTCAGTTTTCTTTTTATATTCCTCAAAAATCATACTACCTAATGTGTCAGGTAGTTTATTAAAATATCGCTCAACTATTCCCTTATTGTATCCTTGCTTAACAGTTGTTGCATTATATAGATAATGTTGGGAAAATTCCTTTATACCTTTCCAGCTTGTTAATGTTAATTTTTCTATTTTTTTAATCTTTCATTTTGTAAGGTTGTGTATCCTAATTCTGGGTCTTCAGCTATGATAATATTAGATACTATATTTGCGAAGTTGTGAGGATTACTTCCTGCTCTTTTTAGCTCTTCGTAGTTATTAGGATTCTTTTTAACCCATTGCCCCCATAAGACTTTAGCAGATTCATCCAAAAATGTTTCTAAATAAGTTATCATATCCTCCACCTTATTTCCAATATTGTGCTGATTTTGTATATATTTTTGAACTATTGATCCCTTCCAAATACTAATGATATTTGGCCAGTCTATTGGATCATGTGCTGCTAAATTTAGTATAACCCCATCACTTTTTTGATTTTGAAATTTTATTGGTTTCTCAAAATCTCTTCTTTTAGTGCCCATGTGCCTATACTGTCCTGGGATATAATTATATGAATACTCTTCTTTTTCTGGGGGCCATCTTCCTGCTGCCCTGGCTGGTCTTTCTCTTTCTCCTTCATTTTTTACAGAACCCTCTCCATATCTTTTCCTTTTTCCTGTTCTCAATTCTACTTCCATGACTATCCAACGAGTCTATAAAATCATTATATTGTCCTGTGTTATCTTCTTCTTCTATATTCTCTATTTCCTCTATCAGATTATTTTATTCTTCATAACTTTCTAATAATAATTTCTCATTTTCTTCCCATTGCTCTTTCTCACTTAATACCTTACCAAACCTTTGATTTTCTTTGTTGTCTTCTCTTGGTTCTTTCAACTTTATTTGTTCTATTTTAATTTCCTGAGTTTTGGGGGTTTCTATGGCCAAGTTTTTATCTTTTTTTTAGTTTCTTTATCCTGGATAATTCTCTATAGAAGTAAAGTTCCTTATCTCTAATTTTAGGTCACTCACTTTTCATAGAGTTATTATATGCATCTGTTATATCTTTTAATTTATCTTCATAATATTTTATTCACTTTCATGATCTAATTTTTTCATAAATTCAGAAATACTATATCTTCTGTTATCTATAATATTTCTATCAGATGATTCTGTATCCAAATCATCTGAAGCTCTGAACTTATAATACTAACATTCTCTTTGCTATCTTGGTAACTTATGAAGTTTTCAGGCTGGCTCACAGTTTTATTTTTAATAAATTCACTAATTGGCCATTTTTCTCCTGCTTTTTCTTTAGAGTCTATCGTCAAAGGGCTCATGAATTTTATTCCTTTAGAATGCATTTTTTCTATCACATCATTTACATTGATTTTGTATTTGTAGACACTTCTATTAGTCAATCTTCCTATAAATTCTATACTTATTAACAAATTTATTCCTTTAAATTCTTCGTATCCTTTTGTTTGAAAACCAAAACTCATTTTGTCTCTGAATTCTTGTACAGGCATCATTAAGTCAAGCACTATATAGGTTATCAGCATGTTTTCATTCATATCTCCTTCTAGATAGCCTAGCGATGCTTTATCTATTATGTCCCATCTTTTATCTAATAAAGTTATTAATCCTTTAGCTCTTAATTTCTTTCTTATCATCCCTTTGATTCCTATTATATACATACTTTGGTGAATATACTTATATCCTAAATATTTTAATCCATTTTCAAACTCTTTAGCTACTATTTTTAATTCTACTGGTTTTGGTAGAACACTTAATTCTACTTCTCTAGATATTCTATATAGCCCATTCTTATTCTCAAAGAATCTCATGCAATATACTTGTTGAGGTCTTATTGCCCTTAAAGTATCTCGTTGATATCTTTCGAGCTGCTTATCTACTTGTGCAACATCTTCCAGCTCATCTATGTCTTTATATTTGCCTTTTTGTTATCAGAACAACTATCATCTCTGCTTGCTATTCTTGTAAAGAGACTTCTAGATATGTCCATTTTTCTGAATTAATGGCTTGTGAAGATGAGACTATGCCTGATGAAACCAAAACTATTTCCTTTTCTTTACTAGAGTTGATTTTGTCTAATAATTTTTTAATATAATCACTATTCGGTGAAATTTTATTTTGCCTTATCTTATATTCTTCTAACAATTTTAATGCAGTATTTAGCTTATTACTAAGAAAAGAATATTGTTCTATAATTTGCTTTTGTTCTTTATATATGTCTTCAACCTTTTGCTCTAGATCTTCCCGTCTCTTTCCCCAATTTATATAGAAATTATATATTAAATCTACAATTAAATTTAGTTGGCTATTATTAGAGTGCCAACTATGTTCTTCAGTATGACTTAATCTACACCTTATATTGATATTATCTTTGATATTTATTACCTTTCCAATATTAGCTTCTAAATTTAGCTTCTCTATGATTACCAGGCTGTGATACCACTTTACAACCACTAACCTTTTTTATTAGGACTTAAATGTCTTAAGTGCTTACTCAAATATTTGAAGTGGTGCAACTATTGTAGGTGCTGAAATATTGTTCACTACTATTTATAGTGCAGAATTACAGTTCACAGTCGCTTTTTTTACTGTTCACTCGAAAATTTTTCTTAAATTTTTATGATCTTTGCAGGGTGGCGAATCCAAAAATAGTCGGCGCTTGATTCAGAAATTTTAAAGTCCTACTCGGTACTAGCCTTATGCCTCACCTATCTGTCTGTTTAAAGAAGCAACTAATTTCAGATATCCCTAGTCATATTTGACCTAGCTAAGAGTTTACCGTCTCCCTAGGCAGTTCCACCCGAAGAAAACACTTCTCTACGGATACTGGTTCTCCAAACGCCTATGCAAGATGCAGACTAAAAACGAGAACAACCGGAGAGGTTTCTCCTATAGGGTCCCTAGCATAAACACTTGTCTAGAACAAACAGACAGAAATACTTAAAAAAAATTACTTCATATTAAGCAGGTAGACTTACATACGGTGTTCCCTTTTGGAAACCCCTAAGATAGATACAAACAAGTTTTTCTTACCTTACACAGCGTTATATTACAACTTCTTGCTCAATATATTATGCAAGATAGATTAGAGTGATCACTACTAAGAAAGGTGGAATAGAGGATGAGAGTGCGCTTGAAAGCTTTGCTCTGAATAGTGTCTTCGTTGTTGTGTCTCCGGAGTGAAGGCCGAAGTCTCCTTTTACATAGGCCAGGGATGACGTCGCCTGTGCCTCCTGCTTATCTTTTCACTAATGTGGCTTCACGAGAGCAGGCTAAAGTTAAGACCTTTCCACCAAAAGTTTTATTCTTCACAGGGATATGTCATTCATCGCACCCTATATTGTTCCCTTATGCTTTATAGGGTGTCCTTCTGGGTTTCTTCTGAGATAGTCATGTCCCAATTAATCCTGCGAGTAATAACATCGCAAGTTATGGTAAATATAAAACAAATAATAATCCGACAGTGTGATGTGATGTATTACAACCTGATGGTGCCATACGATGACCAGTACAAACAGTACAAGAGAATCTTGAATCTTCCATCTAGCACCTTGCTTTTACAACTTTCTGACAGTCAGATAATTTTCTCATAGGATAGTGATTATTTTGCTTACTAGTACTAAACAGGTAACAGGATTCCATAGGTTGGTACCACTTGGTATCCTCCAGGCTCCAGTTAGACCCTTCAGATCTGCTGTTGCAACAAAAATATATACTCCTCTCCTGGCAATGAAGACTGGAAGGCAGGATAGCACTGATCCATAAATGAACATCTTCATTGCACAGATTTAAAATTTAAAACTGCAAACACTTGTATAAACCTACCTTTCAACAAGAACGCATATGCAGTGCATAACTATTGTAGGCAAAATTGCCATGCTCATATGGCATGGACCAGAACAGAAACAGAAACGATACCAATCGAAACATGAAGCATAGCTGAAACTAGTCTGCTTATTCATATTAAGATTGTTGTTTATTTCAACAAATATTGGACCACCTGAAATGAACCAATAGCATTATTATACATAGCATCTGGAGATTCATTATTATACACAAGAAAATTTTTCAGCCGGCGACCTTGTCCCTATTCTAGATTCGTTGATGCTTTGCACCCATTATGTAAGAATTGACTGTAGTCCTATTTGATTATGGGTGACCTAATGCAACTGCAGATCCATTATTTGATAGAGTATAGGGATACCACAGCCTGCTGCATCAGGAATTTCTCTGTGCATGTCCTACAGAAACACGTAGCTTTCCATTAAAAAAATTATGGAAATCAGCAGCCACCTGACTACTAATTGTATGCAAGTCAACTTTATAAAATTGAATAACATGATGAAGTCAGTGGAACAAACTTACAGTCAACAAGGAACTATTTAACTCCGGACCACGGATGCCATAGCAATAGTATGCTCTTCCAGTGCGATTACACAAGGGTTCACCTTATAATTAATGAATCATCATCTGCAATAAAAACAGATGAACATTTATGCTGTATTCAGTCTCACTGTCCTCACACTAGCTAGTCAGCAAGTACTACAAAACTGCATTACACATGCACATCGTGTTCCATCCATATCTGATCATTCTAGAACTAGCCATTGCAGCAATGTCTACAGAAATCGACAAAATGATACAAGTACAGGTTAAGCATTGCACAAAAGCATGGCAACTTACAACATACACTTCCTTACGCTTTCCTGTTATGTAGACACAAAACCTACTATGTATCGACTTTGATAAGGAAATTCAGGAATCATGGTGGCATAAAGTCTATTTTGATTCTTTTTCTGTAGGGACACTGGGATAGAACCCAGAAATTTTATATTAACAAGCATGCAAACAGAAAATTATCCCCAACAAAATGTGTAACTTAACCACTGTAACATAACAGGCGATTTATTACTTGTTGCAATCACAAAAAACAAAAGAATATCAAGTAAATAGTAAATAACAGATGCCAATATAATCAATGTGCTCAGACCTCAGAATCGAACATACTACAAATAACCAACTACCAAGAGAACTCTTGTGTAACAGAACTAACAGAGGGCCACAACAATAAGAAGTCAAAAGTTCGAGAGCACCACACCTTAAAGAATGAATCCATCTGATGCCGGTCATTATTAACTTAACTCAGGAGCAATCTGGTTGTAAGTAAAAACAATGTTTGACTCAGTTGGTGGATAATGAATCTTTAAAAACATGCCTTTCAGCTGGTCATGGGAAGTCATTTCCTCCAGAACCTTATCCTCGGATATCAACTTAGAACAGTGCTCCATTTCAGCTTTTGAAAGCATGTTCCTAACATTACTGAACTCGTCTTCTGTAGAGAAGACCAACTTGGACAAGTGGTCCTTTTCTGCTTGCCTATCATATTTGTCACCTTCACCTGTTCCATAAGTTATTAAATTGTATGTATATACAAATTTCTTCTGTCCTATCCTAAATGCTCTGCTGATAGCTTGCCTTCCAACAGCTGGATTCCAAACAACATCTAGAAGAATAACTCTAGAAGCCCCTGTTAGGCTAATCCCTTCACAACAGGCTCTTGTAGATGCAAGTAACACCCTCGCGTCACTATCCGGATTATTGAAAACCTCAATTGAATTTTGACGATATCTCGGGAGGATCTTCCCATCCATTTGGAGAATCTCTTTTCCTTCTCTCCATTTGAAAAACTTACGAAGATGTTCCTTTATCAATTCTAATGGCTGAATAAATTGACTAAAAATCAATACCTTTTCTTTCAGTGCTTCACACAAACGAACAACTTCCATTACAAACCTTGTTTTTACTCCTTCATAAGGATTAGACCTTAATCTTTCAAGCATAGGTTTATCAATAAGGGAAGCTTCTTCTTCAGTCATGTTGATTGCAGTTACAAGTGAAGGATGTGTGGAGGCTAAAGAAATAACATACTCATGTTCAAAATTGTTACCAGATCCAACGTTTTCCACCTTTCTAATGATACTCTTTTGAAGCGGTAGAGGTTTCAGAACTATCACACACTCTCTGAGCCCTGGCAGAGTTCGAAGAATAGTCCCATTATGGATATGAACAAATGGTTTCAGTATCGATCTTACCTTTTCTGCATTATCATCAGTTACATTACTAGTTAAGGAAGCCCAAACTCCTTTCTCATATTTATCAGAAAATTTATCTCGTTGCTTCTTTGAGACATAGTGCCTTCGACCCACTCTTGTTTTAGTCAAAAACATTTCTCCAAACCTAGGCCTCACCAAACAGAGAATATTGTAAAGCTCAAGAAAATTATTTTGGAAAGGAGTTCCAGATAGAATTATACGCTTCTCGGTTTTAACTTTTCCCAGTGTCTTCCAAATAACACTGCGTTCATTCCTAGGTGTGTGCCCTTCATCGAGAACAAGCAAACCAGGGTTCTCAAGAAGAATGGTTCTCACTTTGTTTTCTCCAGTGCAGCCAGACTTTTCGGATGTTAGTTTCATATATAGACCATAACTAATTCCAAGAACACCATGACCCCTGTTCCATGAAAATAGTTTTACAAGCCTAGTCAACTTTTCAGTCCGATGCTCTTTCTTTATTAACCTACATATGTCTCTGTCTTCCTTCCCAGAGTAATCAGTAGTGTTCATTATATGAAAAGGAACGTTGACATTCCATTTCTTGAACTCTTGTTCCCAAGCAAACAGCATCCCACGAGGTGCAATAATCACCGGTCGGCAGTCTGGGAACACCTTCATGTATGTCTGGATAAACACAATAGCCAGACGAGTCTTTCCTGTCCCTGGGGCGTGACAGATCACACATCCTCCAACAACATCAGGCTTAGCCCCATGCTTTATTTCATTAAGCCTAATATCACCAACTAGATTTGTCCACATAAACTCAAATGCCTCACGTTGATGCTGATACATATTAGTAATGACGCCAGGAATGAGATCCCACACAGTTCCATTTATATGGAAATCTTGAGATTGTCCATCACCAGTCCCTGTTTGTTCATAAAGATCAGGACACATCAACGCAGTCTTCAAACAAGAACTGTTTCGCCATGCAGGTTTCTCTGCAAAATTGGAGGCCTGGAATGGAAGAACAAGATAAATAATGGAATTGATCAACTTATGTTGTGGGAAGCAAGCCAGAAGTTTTGAGAAATAATAAACTCACCAGCAATGGTAAAATAAATCTGATTTCCAGATTTACCAAGGAGCAGTATTTGCATCTGATTCCTATTTGCTCGTCAATAATAAATTCATGCTTCCCTCTAGAACAAGGTGTAATAGGAGCAAGTGCAAGATCTAGCAGACTGCCCTCTTGGCCCTACAAAACAACAGAAGCTAATCATTTCAATTTGGTAGCCTTGACTAGAGAACACCAAAAAAGAAAGCATCAAATTTGTCACACTAGAAAAGTTTGGAGAATTATAGAATATAATATAGTTAAAATTGACCAGAATCTCCTGTTGTCAACCATCAAAAGGTGTTCTGTTGTTATACAGAGATAACATAAAGGAATATTCGTTCTCCAAACAAATAAATATATGTTCACTGTTAAAGAGTGCAATATGGTAGTAGCACAAAATACGCATACATACACTACTTAGAACTGGCTGCGCCAAGTTAAGACTGTTGTTCCCAAATATTGGTACCACAAATACTGGTAAAATAGAATGTAGCAAATTGGGCAGCAATGGTGATGAATGATTATCAAAAACCTATGTCTATACCCAACTTATTTTCTCTGCAAAGATTAGTGCAACAAACATGTAATATAGATAGGGTGGTTAGTTTCAAAAAAAATATAGATAGGGTTGCCATGTTCCATAATCAAATCAACCCCATTAAAGAAAATAATAGGACGTCGGCAATGTCAGATAAATTCATGCAGCAAAAGTACCTCATCATCATAATAAGTCCCAATGTTCTCTGACTCTAAAGTGAAGTCTAAATCAGCCCATAGCATATCCAGTGCAGCATCTTGCTCTGACCTATCAGTTGGACTAGGATCATCGTCCCCAAATGAAAAAACCAATGGATGCAAATCCTTGAAACTATACTCAATCTGGGGCTTCTGGTCAAAAGGAGAAGACTTCCCATCATCATTGCTACACATCTTGTCCATCAGAAGCTTCAGAAGAGACTGCCTCTTTAACATGCGGCTGGATTTCTTACCAGATTTTGATAATAGATTCTTCCTTTTCCTCCCAGTTCTGCGATCATCACTCCCTTGACATCCATTTTTTCGATTCTGACTAGAACTGGATGAGTTGGAATCTGATTCCAGGTCTCGTTCATACAAACGATGATTCTTCATCATGCCAAGCTTCAGTTTTTTCCTCCTCTCAAGCTCCCATGTAAATCGCGATCTCTTCTGTTGCTCCGTAAAAGCCTCGCTGCCCACAGGGGCCTCACTGCCATCTTCCTGAAAGGTAAGTGGCCGAGTAAAATCAACCTCTGGGTAATCATCCTCCTCCCAATCAATGCCACAATCTACAGCATCATCAATCATCTCATCATCAGATGAGTCAATCCCTTTCTTTTGCTTTCTCCTTTGAGCCTCTTCCTCTTCTTCCTCTCTTTCCTCTTCTTCCTCTTCATCACAGCTAGCACTATTGCAATCGTCATCGTTTTCATCGTCTTCCTCATCATCCAATTCCACTTCAGTATCATCATCATCCTCTTTTGGCTCATCAGACAATGCCTCAAAATATGTATTGTACGAAATCCTTTCCTCCTTCATACCCCATGATGACCGAGTTCTCCATGCAACACAAGATGGCACAATCGGTAGCTTTGCTGGCACTAGTGGCTTTCTTCTCAAGGCATTTCCTGTATCATTGACCACTTTGACTTCCTCGTCAGAGTCAAGAATTTCAATATAAGAGCTCCCTTCATTAAAACTGAGAGCTCCTTTTCCCTTTGACTCCATCTCATCCTTGATAGCCTCCTCATCCTCATGAGGCCTCACTTCACCAACATTAACATCGTGGTTCACCAAATCTTGTGTTTCTACCTTAGAAAAGTCATGCATTTGTACAGATTTGTCACCTTCATCAGCATCGCCCCCAAAATCATCACCGTCGTCATCATCATCATTATCATCATCAAATTCCATCTCATCCTCGGCTTCCCAGTCCACTCCATTTGTATCCAAATCAGCGCCATTGCTGTAAGCACGAATGACATCTCCAACAAGCTTTTCCTCCAACATTTCGTCATCATAATCATCCTCATCGGGAGCCAACTCTTCATTCACTGGATCCACGACTGCTAACCCCGTGTTACCACGATCCTCTGTGTCCTCCCCAGCGATGATCTCACCTCCATCATGATTCGAATTGGCAACACTGGCTTCCACATTACTGCAGTGCTCCTCAATTCGATCCCCACCAGCGACACTGGCTTCCCCATTCCCGCAGTGCTCCTCCTCAATTAGATCCCCACCAACGACACTGCGATGCTCCTCGTTTACCTGATCAATGCCATCCGCGTTACACACGCGAGACTCGCCATTATCATTGCGGGAAGCATCATCGGCTCGCGCGCTGCTCTCGCCTTCCTCAACACGTGACACCTCCACCCATTCTCCGCGAGCGACAGTCCCTGCCTCTGCTTCCGCTTCCGCTTCCTCCTCAGCCTCTGCTTCCGCTTCCGCCTCCGCATACTTGCGCTTGCGCGCACCACGCCCGTCCGCTGATCCCGAGGATCGCACGCGGCGCTTCGACGGCCCTCCGCCGCCCGCCTCCGCACTCGCCGCCCCCATCCTCCTCCTCCTCCTCTTCCTGCTCGGCGGCGCCGCAGCCGGCGTGACGGGCGCCTGCATCATCGCCATCCTCCGCGATCGCGTCCGCGTCGCCACGGCCCCCGCAGGCACCACCCTCCTCTTCACCGCCGGCGCCGAACGAGCCGCCGCTCCACCTCCACTGCCACAGTCATCGGCGTCCTCCCCGTCGTCGATGTCGATGACGACCACCGGCCCCGCGTCGCCGCCGCCCCCGCCGTGACGTCCCCGCGCCTTGCTGGATTCAGCCACGGCCTCGCCGCCGCCGCCGCGGCGGGCGAGCCGTGCGGCGCGATCCATGCGGATGGGGGAGGAGTAGGGATAGCCGAATAGGGGGGGTTTAGCAACGGCGGAGGCGGAGGAGGTGGGGGGGGGTAAGAAGTACTACATGATATGACGAATGCGTCGCAGTTATCGTAGTGGTTCTGACTCCGCCTGGGCTGGACTGGAGGGTTTATGACGAAGTGGGGAATGACGAGTGGGCCCGAAGGTGGGGTCAGAGGGTGGGGCCCGAGGGGCGGACGACACGGGAGAGAGAAAAGCCCGCGAAACGGCGGGCGCGGATTCCGAGGAGGGGATGGGGGGATCGGGTGCGGCCGGCGCTGCTGCAGCTGTGGCCGTGTGTCGTTATCGTGTCGGTCTCGAGCCAGCCCGCCCGTGCGCCCGTGCGCCCGTGCGGAGTGCGAATCCTGTAGTGGGTTCTGATTCCGATAGGAATGGCTCTTTTTCGATGGAATTTTTGTGGTTCAGTTTTGGTTGGAATTGATACGGCCAAAAGCGTTTTTATGCTCTCAATAGCTTATTTAGAAAGCAATAGTGATGTCATTTATTTATATTTACATAATAAAATACAAGTTTTAAAATCGTACAATGGTATTTCCTCCATTTTAAATTGATCATCATATTACATAGATACATCGAGACAAAAAAAAAACTAACAACTCTCTCATGTTATATTTACTTCGACAACAAACTCGATACATGCACCATTTCTACTATTTTCTAGCCAATAGCAAATCAAGATATTATATGTTGGTTATAAATACTTATGTGCATGGATGCATGCATCAATGTTCATTTACTCCAATACACAAATAACGGGTAGACTTAATGAATGAACAAAATATGATGATCATTTAGGAATAGCTTCAAAAATAAATTATATGATGATCATTTTAGAACAGATGGAGTAACTATTATCTCATATTTCATCTATTTCAAAATATAAGGTACATCTACCATTAATCCATAAAGACCAAAACAATTATTATTAGCTCCTCGTTTGAATCAATCAAATAAATACAATGCATACACCCAATAGAATCAAAGATCTTGAGAATGAAGGATTTAAGAATAATAATTTAGTCAAGAGATGATGCTAGTTAATACTCCCTTCATTCCTAATTGATCATCATATAATTTTTTGAGGATATTTCTAAATGATTATCATATTTATAGTCATTCACTAGTTCTATTCGTTATTTGTGTATTGGTGTAAATAGACATTAATTCATGTATACAAGTATTTAAAACTAACATGCAATATTTTAATTTGCTATTGGTTAGAAAATAGTAAGGATATGCATCGAGTTTGTTGTCGTAGTTATGTAGTATGGGAGAGTTATTAGTTTTCTTTGGTCCTTGTGCATCCATGTAATATGATGATTAATTAGAAATAAAAATAGAGGGAGTAACTTGTATTATGAAACATTGTTAAAAAAACAGGTAAAGGTAGTTGTGCCTTATGCTGAGGGTTGAAATCGAGGGAGTAATAGAGTTAATGTACCTAATACTGACTGTCGTATACATGCAGTTATTTGATCATATGGCTGAGGTTTGTTGTTTGATTCTTACCCAAATACTTACATTTTGTGTTACTTTTCCTCATGGCAATCATAATTTGAACATAATTTCTCTTCATATCAATTAAGTCATATTGTCTATCCCATCTCATCTTAGATATAATCCATTTTCATTATTAAAAAAAATCTCATCTGGATGCCACTTACCTAATGCACACCGATGCCAACAACATCTAAGCCGAGTAGTATAGTTATAAAACCCAGAAATATTATAACAGTACGAGGTGCACATTCAATCTTAATATATAAAATGATACTGTTTAAGTTTGAGATTTCGAATTTGATTGAAAAAATATGTTTAAAACAATATGTTTTACTATGGTATAAGCAAGTATGAGGAAGAAGTACGGATAAAACTTAGTACTGTGTATTAGGGTAACCCATTGCACTGATAAGTCATAGTAAAAGTTACTCCCTCTTTTTTCCCTACGTTTTATATTATAAGACATTTTGATTTTTTTTCATAATCAAAATTTTTAAAGTTTGACTAGGTATATAAAAAAATAGCAACATTTTCATCATAAAACAAACGCATTATCAATATTATATTTAATGGTATATTTAGTGAAACTAATTTGGTGTTGTAAATGTCGTTAATTTTTCTGTAAACTTGATTAGACCTAAGAAAGTTTTTAAAAAAATCAAAACTACTTATAATATGAAACGGAAAAAGTAGTACTTTATCAATGCCTTGTTTCTATTTTCTAGGAGTACTTGTCAATCTAAAATAAATTTTGCTCCAATTATCGTCATCATGTCCCTCTCTTCTCTTTTTTTTTACTTAGAGTTGTTTTTTCTTCATGAGACTTAATATCAACCTCTCTCCTCAAAAAATTTATTGTTAACCCATCAAAAATCATACTGCCTCCCGTCAAAAATAAGTTGATTTCTAGAGTTTAGATTTTGTCCCAAAATAAATTAATTTTCACCTTCTTACACACTATAGTCCATAAATTAAGAAATTTTAATTTATCCCTTAATATTACCTACCCACCTACCAATTCTACTTTTCTATATATAATGGTTACTTTATTTGGTCTTTTCTCCTCACTACTAAAATTTCCTCGAGATGCAAAGCATTCAATTATTTTCTTTCAACCAAGGGAGTATACATGGTTATGTATGGAGCATTAAGATAACTCTTATGGTTACGCCTTAGAGTAAACTGGACATAAAATCTTACTTCTCCTCTCCTGTAATAAGTTCTCTTATGGTTACGCCTTAGAGTAAACTGGACATAAAATCTTACTTCTCCTCTCCTGTAATAAGTTCACTTTTAGTTATTTTCATTTGACCTAAAATAAGTTTACTTTTAGAGTAATCATTACATTGGAGTTTATGAAAATAGAGAATAATTATATTCAGAATAGATAAAGTGAAAAATAATTACATTAGAATTTGATAAAAACAAAAGCCATAATAGTCTTTTTTATTTTGTATTGGTATGTGTGAGATGAATAAAAAATGAACTTATTTTGAGATAGATGTAATAGTTAGGGTATGGTCCAACTATTTTCCACACTTATATATTGTCACGCCCCGATTTTCGATCGGGATTAAAAATTACCTAATAATACATTTTCCAGAAATTAAATAAAAATCAAAAGCAATTTAAACAAGTGAAATTAGCAAGGAAATCAAAAATTTCCTTTAAAAATCATGGCCGGAAATATTTTTGTAATATTCTCTGTGCCTAAAGTACTCTCCAAAATTTTTCGTGAATTTTTGGAGCTAAAGAAATAATTTTAAAGTCACAAAGTTCATTTAACAAATTAAATTAATTGAAAACAAATTAAAAATGTCCCCTTTTTGTTTTGGGCCGTTTCCGGCCCAAAACTCCTCTCTCTCTCCCGCGGCCCACGCGGCTTCCTCCCCTCTCTGGCCAGCCACCCGAGCCGCCGCGCCCCCTCCCCTCTCCTTCGGCCCAAGGCCGCGCCCGCGCCGCCTCCGCGTCCCTCCTCCTCTCAGGCCGGCCCAAGGCCGTGGCCCAAGGCCGGCCGAGAGCCGTCGCCGCCTCCCCGTGCCGCGTGCCCGCTGACGGGTGGGGCCGCGACCGAGTCGTCTCCGACTCGGCCGGCCGCCGCGCCGCCAACCCTAATCGGGCCCCCCTATTTATTTCCTCGCCCCGATGCCTCCTCCTCGTTTTCCCCGCCGCCGCCGCCCCTAAAATCTAACCCTAGCGCCGCTGCCCGCCGTGCTTTTCGTCGCCGCCGGTGAGCTCTGCCGCCTCCTCTCTCTCTCCGTTCCCTCGGCGCCGCCGTGTGCACCGCCGTCACCCGCGCACCGCCTTGCGCCGCCGCCCGCGTGCATCGGCCGCCGCATCCGGCCGCGGCCACGCCGCGGCTTCCCGGCCGCGCCTCCGGCCAGCCTCCGTCGCCGTTGCCGCCCGGAGAGCTCCTCTCTCTCCCGTTTTTTCGTTTTTTTTTTCCCCCGGTGCGCCGCCGCCGGCACAGCGCCTCCGCCGTCCTCGCGTCGCCGCCTCGCGCCGCCGCCGCGCCTCCCGCGCCCACGTCGTCGGCTGCCGCCGCTGGCCGCCCGCCGTCCGCACCGCCGCCGCCGTGCCCTCACCGGGTCGGCCTAGGGTTTCGGCCGAACCCTAGCCGCCCGCCCCGGCCTAGAGGCCGGCTCCTTCTTTTTTCGGGCAGGCCCACCGCTCCCTCCGGCCCAGCGGCCGTCGGGCCGATTGGCCCATCTCCCCGCAAAAGTCTATTTTGCGTCCCCCTCCCTTTTCTCAGGCCGGCCCATCACCCCGCTCGGCCCGATTGGCCCACCTTCTCGCGAAAAGTCCACTTCACGTCCCTCCCAGCCCTTTCTCCTCTATTGGGCCGTCGGCCTATTATCCTTTCTCCACACAAAAGTCTACTTTATGTCCCTCGGCCCATTTTCCCTTCTCCTCACAAAAAGCCCACTTTTGCTTCCCTCTCAGCCCAATTTTTTCCACTTTCCCCTGCCAAGTCCAATTTACCTCCTTTTCCTCCCCGGTTCACCGACACTTGTGTCGCCGACTCGTGGGCCCTCTTGTTTGGCCCAATCCACACCCAGACCACGTGGCCGCCCGCGGCTTCGCCACGTTGGCGTCCACGTCGACGCTACCTTCTCCCGTCCGTCCGCCGTGGTCGCCACGTCTGTGCCACGTGGTGCGTCCGCACCCGTGTGTGCGTGAACTTGGTCCACCCTGGATCAGCCGCCCCTTGACCCGTTGACACGTGGGACCCGTCGTTCCGGCGTCGTTTCCCTTTGATGATGTCAGCGTAGTCCTTTCCTTTGTAAAATTAATTAATAATTGCGCAATAAATCGATTTAATTTCCAGAAATTCATTTAAATGGCTCAAAACTTCCAAAATTCATATCTAATTCATACGAACTGCAAATTGAGCCATTCAACTTGCAAAATTCATCTAAAATTGAGCTCTATATGTTTGTTTACTTTTTATGTACTGTTTATTTGGTTTTTATTAGAGTTTTTCCTCGTTTTGCGTGCCAGCGTGTAGATTCCGCTGTTTCGGAAGTTCGCGCTCGCGAGGAAAAGAGTCCGGAAGATTGTTTGAAGAAGCAAGGCAAGTCACACATTCCCCCTTGAGCATGTTGTACCTATTTTACGAAATGTTTTACGTTTGCAAATAAAGTGCATGTTTTGCTAATTACATGGGAATAGGGTTTACCTATCCGTTCGCTTGTGCCATGTTTACTTGTTAACCGTCCTTTGTTAACCTTGGGTGATAATCTGACTAGCGTGAGTCACTTATGTTGACTTTGCTAGAATTATATATGCTTAGCCATGCTTAATTACCACTAGCTCATTTAATGGGATAATTACACCTTTATTTTTAGCTTCTAGTTGAGCTGTGAGCTCGAAACATCTGACCATGTTTCATTGGTCATAATTATCCAACTAAAATATGACCTAATGGTGGGCTGTGGGTGCATGGTTTTGCTGGTCGCACCCATGGCAATTAAGGACCGGTTCATGGGAAACCCTGGAAGAATAACAGTGCTTACCACAAGCAAGAATGGGCAACTGCTGGACTTGTAGTGTAACTTTTCTCTAGCTGACGTACACTGGTTAGGGTGAGCGTGATGGAGTTTGGATGGGCCCTGTGACGGTCTATGCGGCTGCCGGATTCACCAAGGCACGAGGGGGGCTGCCCACTGCCTTTTGAGGGGTGGGGGCAAAACCCGAGGTGGTACGATTGGTTAGAGGGGGTTATGCGAAAGGTCTTGTCACGATTTCCCCCTTTGCAGTATCGTGGTGATACTTCGGGGCATGGTAACATGTGTGGAATCGTGTCTTGTGGGTACAGTTGCGCACCTCTGATCAGAGTAAAACTATTCGAATAGCCGTGCCCGCGGTTATGGGCGATCAACCAGATTCACCGTGATTAGTCTCACATGCTTAATTAATTTGACTTAATGAACTGGTGTAGTTCAGGTGGAATGGTTGGGCCTGTTCAACGTGGTTGTAGCGTTGTTCAGTGGAGATTTAATATTGCTTTAATTAAACAACTGTTTTACTGTGTTAAAATATAAAGGTTTTCAATCGCTTTTCTGCAAAGAGCCACAAGCCTCCCTTTGTCTCCCCTGTGCATGTCTGCATCATTGGTGTGGCTTGTTGAGTACGGTGGTTGTACTCAATCTTGCTATTTTTCCCCTTTTTCAGAAGTTTGGTACTTCTGAGTTGAAGATGAAGTTAGAGGATCAAGGCTCAGTCCCCAGTTGAGTTTGCCTGTGGAGTGGAGCTGAAGCCCCGTTAGGATCGCCTTTTTCCGCTGCTGCTTTCTTTTCGGTGTGAGGACTAAGTGCCTCTGTTGTAAGTATTTATCACTTTATTTACGTTTGGATCTGTTTATTGATTTGTCGTTTTGTGTACCCTGGTTGATGTCTGGACAGGGACTTAATACACAAAATGGTCTGAAAATTTGGGAAAATTTTCGGGCGTGACATATATACATAGAAAAGTTGGTATTTTCCCTAACTACTATTAATAAATAATAACTTGTAAAATTAGTAAAATGATTTTTATTACATTAATTTAACATGTAATATAAATTTACACTTACATGGAATATGATAAATAACCAATATTATATGGTATTATATGGATTCGAGTACATGCCACGTTCTATAGAATAGATAAATAAAGTAATATGGATTCGAGTACAAGCCACATGTTGTGCCATTTAGTTAGGTCTATTTACTATCACAAGTTCACATGCATATACTGCACACATTATTTATTACAGCAGTTATAAAGTTAGCAAAAGTATCCATTTCACATGGCAATTTGTCCTCTAGCGTATGGACTTTTCATATGAGATGCCTCGAAACCCATGTCCTATGGACCATCATTTCTATTTTGTTTGTGCCATCAGTTTCGACGCACGAGTAATATTAATGCTCGTCTAAACATGGTTGATGTTGGGAGGTAACAAGCCGATTAACGCTAATATATTTCAGTCTTAAAAACAATTCTAAGGTTCAATCAATTTTGAATTTTGATCCTCGCGTCGAACATGTAATGTTTTTAATCAATTGCATATTGAAGCTACCACACGTGTATATGGGCATCTTTACTTTCGAAGGAAAAAAAGAAACAATTCTTGTACACCCGATTCACTTCACGGCCGAAATGCAGAGCCTTCACATAACTTGTGCTAACTTGGAAATCTGAAGCCAAGTCCGAAAGGAACATTATATATATATATATATATATATATATATATATATATATATATATATATATATATATATATATATATATATATATATATATATAATATATATATATATATATATATATATATATATATATATAAAGAAGAATAAACGAAGAATTCAAAAGACTACTCAAAAAGGAACCCAGAAGGACACTCTATAAAGCATAAAGGGACAATATAGGATGCGGTGCATGACATATCCCTGTGAAGAATAAAACTTTCGGTGGAAAGGCCTCAACTTTAATCTGCTCTCGTGAAGCCACAGTAGCGAAAAGATAAGCAGGAGGCACAAGCGACGTCACCCCTGACCTTTATAAAAGGAGACTTCGGCCTTCACTCCGGAGACACACAACAACGAAGACACCATTCAGAGCAAAGCTTCCAAACGCGCTCTCACCCTCCATTCCCCCTTTCTTAGTAGTAGTCACTTTAGCCTACCTTGCATAATATATTGAAGCAAGGAGTTGTAATATAACGCTGTGTAAGGTAAGAAGAATCTGTTTGTATCTACCTTCGGGGTTCCCGAAAGGGAACACCGTATGTAAGCTTACCTGCTTAATATGAAGTAATTTTCTTTAAGTATCCCTGTCTATTTGTTTTAGACAAGTGTTTATGCTAGGGACCCTATAGGAGAAACCTCTCCGGTTGTTCTCGTTTTTAGCCTGCATCTTGCATAGGCGTTTGGAGAACCAGTATCCATAGAGAAGTGTTCCCTTCGGGTGGAAAAGCCTGGGGAGACGGTAAACTCTTAGCTAGGTCAAATATGACTAGGGATATCTGAAATTAGTTGCTTCTTTAAACAGGCAAATAGGTGAGGCATACGGCTAATACTGAGTAGGACTTTAAAATTTCCGAAACTATTTTTGGATTCGTCACCCTGCAAAGATCCTAATAATTTAATAAAAATTTTCGAGTGAACAGTAAAAAACGACTGTGAACTGTAATTCTGTACTCATAATAGTGAATTCAGCACTAGGAATAGTAGTGAACAGTATTTCAGTACCTACAATAGTTGCACCACTTCAAATATTTGAGCAAACACTTAAAGACATTTAAGTCCTAATAAAAAAGGTTTGTGGTTTATATATATATATATATATATAGACACTTATATGTATGTATGTATATACGTATATGTATGTATGTATATATACGTGTACGTATGTATATATATGTATATATAGGTATATATATACATATACGTATATGTATATATATATACGTATATGTATGTATATATACACCTGTACGTATGTATGTATATATACGTGTACGTATGTATGTATATATACGTGTGTGTATATATATATGTATATGTATGTGTGTGTGTGTAAAACAAGTTTCCAAAGAAACATAAACATGGTCATACTATTTTTAGGAATTTTGGGGGATAATTTAAGATTCTTGAATTATATGAACTCTGTGAATTTGATGGTTTCAGTCTTGCATTAGCTAGTAATATGAATTTCCTCGAATCGGTCAAAAACTACAAATTTTCGTTTGAAATTGATCGTATTTTGGAACCCTTGCTAACCACTTTTTCGTTTGAAATTCGTCGCATTTTGGAGACCCTTGCTAACCACTTGTGTGTGACGCATTGTAGCTGGCAATTGCACATATGCACTGCTTTGTCCCTAAAATATTCCGTGTAATATCAACGCGGTAACCATGAATAGTGCAGATATTGATTGTTACTTGTTATTATATATTCACAAAAATCATTGAAAATCTGTATAAAAGTAGTTTAATTCCATGGCAAAGCTAAGTATAGCGTTATTTTCACATGTAACATTTGGATACGTTGATTTGCGTATATATAATGAGATAATTTATTTATTTCTTCACGAACACGTAAAATCATTGTACGTCAAATATGTTAGAAGAAAAGTAACATACATCGGTAACACGCCTACGCGGTTTCAAAGGGTAGGAGGGTACAGTATGACACTGAAGAGCTTGCTAAGCTAAGCACGACTCCTGAGAGGAAGGTGAGAGAACTGAAGCTAAGCTAAGTGCCTAACAACCTCCCGACAGGGTTGGCTGTTGCCTCAACCCGTTGTCGTCCCTCTTGCACAATCCGCTCCACCATCGTTGGCACCTGTGACAGAACACCATCAAAGACATGGGTATTTCTTTCTAACCACAAGTGCCAAGCAACCAAGAGGACAAAGGAGTCGAAGGCCTTCCTATCACTCTAGCAGGATTCAGATATCACTCTGATACTCGTAATAAATACAGATGATTATATATGTTCAAACCATGATTTCAAACCCAGTGATTATGCATGCATGAAAGATGTGAAAAAACAAATCAAACGAGAGTTGGATACACCGTACACATGTTTAGCCCGGACTTGTTGATAATAAAAAGCGATTTCGATTACTCACATATTCAAATAGTTCATAGACATCTATGAAAAAAATGGTAAAAAGAACTTTTTAGAGCAGGCAACCACAAACAAAAAGAAACTGTGAACATCCATGCACGAAAATTCTGAATTAATTTGTTCAGTTCTCTTCATGAGCCATATGTATTATTGTGATGTGCAATACTGTATACTCGATTACTCGAGTAATATAGATCGGTACAACGCATGTCCCTGATTTAATTTCCAAGTAATTCATCTCATCATCATCGTCCACACACAAGTTAATTGCTAAAGTCCGAATAATTAAGTAAAATAATCAATTTCGATCTGACTTGATTTCATCACGACCGATCCTCAAATCAAATGAAATTTCAAATCCATCTATCAGCAGTTATCGATCCTGCCATCTCTGGCATCGGCAAAGAACCTCTTCCAGAACCAATGGCGGCGCCACACCTTGTCAACCATCTCGTCAATAGGCACCCCCTTTGTCTCCGGCAGAAGCCAAAAGACGAATACAGCCATGATGACAATCCAGATGGCGAAGAAGAAAAAGATAAAAGCCCTCATCCTACACATCATGGAGAGGAAGGCCTGCGCGATGAGGAAGGTGAAGAGCATGTTGGAGCTCACGGCGAAGGAGAAGCCCGCCGTCCTCGTGGCCAACGGGAACGTCTCTGACGGGATCAACCACCCCAGAGGCCCCCACGACCACGCGAAGCTTGAGACGTAGACACAGATGAGTACCACGATTGCCACCGCCCACTTCTCACCAGGGTTGCCATTCGCCTTCACATGCTCCCACATAATCGCTCCCACCGCCGTCTGCCATGAATTTTTCATACTAGATTAGGGTTTCTTGAACTAGGAGAATACTTATGTAAAAATTTGTATTTAAAAACATACTTTCAAAAGTTAAAATGTGTCATGTTTAAAAGAAGGTAATAAAAATATATAAAAAGTCATATTTAAAAATGTATTTTCAAAAATTAACTGCATCATATCTTTTAATATATTTAAAAAGAAAGAAACGTTAACATGCAAAAAAAACTATATTTAAAAATATCTGTTTAAAAGCCAATTACGTCTTATATTTTAATAAAAAATATACAAATATGTAAAAACTATATATTTAAAAAAAATCAACGATGTTATATATATATATATATTACCTGGGCGACGAGCATTTGGCCGCAGGCCTGGAGGAGGAGCTTGCGGCGGCCGATCTTGTCGACGGCGACGATGGAGACGAGTGTGGAGAGGACGTTGACGCCGCCGGTGACGACGGCGGAGAGGAGGGATCCATTGCTCTTGAACCCCATGGTCTGGAACAGCACGGGCGCGTAGAACATGATGGCGTTGATGCCCGTGAACTGCTGGAACACCTGCATCACCACGGCGATCACCAGCGGCGGCCGCGACTCCCTCCGCCGTAGCCTCCTGTACGGCGACTCCTCCTCACACAGCGCCGCCGCCGTCTCGCACGCGTACGCGATCTCGTCGAACTCGTCGCCGACGTCCTCCGTGCCCCGGATCTTCTCCAGCGTGGCGCGCCCGGCGTCGCGCCGCCCGCGCTCCACGAGGCTCGTCGGTGTCTCGGTGATCACCAGCGACCCCAGGAACAGCACCGCCGCGGGCACGCCGGCGCCGCCGAGCGAGTACCTCCAGCCGTTGGGGTGGACGTTCGAGGTGAAGTAGTTGACGACGTTGGCTATGAGGATGCCGATGGTGACGTCGAGCTGGAAGAGGATGTTGAGCGCGCCGCGGATGTGCGCCGGCGCGATCTCCGACAGGAACAGCGGCGCCGCCTGGTTGCCGAACCCGACGCCGACGCCGAGGCAGATCCTCCCCACGATCAGCATCGCCAGATTCACCGCGCCGGCGCAGAGCACCGTCCCGGCGAGGAAGAACACCGAGGCGAGCTGCATCGTGCGCCGCCGCCCCAGCCGCGTGCACAGCCTCGACGCCGCGAAGCTGGCGAGCAGCGCGGCGAGGTACAGCGACGAGGTGAATAGCTGCAGCCGCTGGTCGTCGAACTTGCAGTAGTTGTTCTCCCTCGCGCGGTGCTTCCGCGTGTACACCGACGGGAAGAACTTGATTAGGAAGCCGTCCATGGCGGTCACGCCGCCGGAGATGCCGACGTCGTAGCCGAACATGAGGCCGCTCGTCGCCGCGATGATGCCGCACAGCCACACGTACCACGTGATCTTCCCCTTGAACTCCCGCCGCTCGCCGGCGACCTTGGCCTCAACGGCGAAACCACCCGCCATTGACGACGATGACGACGACGACGACGACGACGACGAGATCAATCAATGGAGATGAGGAAGAAGAAGACGAAGAGGTGGTCGAGTATATATAGAGGATTGAATGGAGATAAGATGTGGATAAATTGAAGTGATCTCATGCATTGCATGCAAATAAAATAAATTAAATTGAATTGAATTTGAATTAAACTTGGTCAACGAACAGATTAACTGAAAGGGTTTAAGCAGTTTGTATTAGTTACTAGAACAAATCAGGATAGAGTTTTCCGGAGTTTTTTTTGGGTTTCTTTTCGCACGGTGACGGTGACTTGCATGCAGTTTTGGGGAGTTGGATTAGTCCTTTATTAAGGAGAATGGTTGATTAGTGGTTAGTAATTAGGATTAATCGGATCAGGCGATATCAACAGTGACCAGTTCTCGTGTGACGGGATTCAGGTGGCCCGTTCGTTCTCTTGACACGTGGCGGGCATTCATTCGCTATCAATCTATTAATGATACTTTAATCTCCAACCCAATCCAAATACAAAAATTGAAAGGAAAAAAAACGCGTTTCTCACAAGATAGACTGTTCCTGTGACTATTTCTGTCTCTACAAGCCGTCCTAAACTCGTAAATATATTATCTCTACCGTGTATTTTATTTTTAAAAAAATGTATGCACAAAATTGGATTTTGTCCATTATTTTATCTCTATTGATTTTTGAATTTACATGATTTTTATCTGTCGCTCTGGTCTGCTTATGCCAAAGATGGAGATTGCAAAATTGCAATGATCAAGAGCAGCTTGTGCAGGGTAATTCTCTGTTACAGAATGCTTTTTGCCCACAAGCTGATTAAAACAGAACATAAAAACAAAGAACATGAGTGAACTGATGCTATAGCATGCTTCAAAATTATAACCTTGAATGCCAAAAAAAAAAAAGTACTAGTAATAGGCATCACTTATATCTGTCGAACAATATGAGAAGAGAGTTATATCAAACAGCTGCCTTATTGAAAAGTTACAATACACACTGGCGAAACAACCGCAAACAACTTATTTGTGTCACTAGCAGCTTAGAAACAAGCAGACATAAACCAATCAGTTCATCGTCTTTAGACTAGAACAGAGACACCCTGCAGACAAACGCCTGTATCAAACTGTTTCTACACGGCAAACCAACAGACGAAATATTCACCAGTTAAAACACATTTCAGCATTTCTCTTCGTACGCATAAGAACTCTTCAAGTTTCTGAGCTTCATCAGGTGCTTCTTTGACCGCTATAATGTTTCTTTCAAACTCCTCGCCTTATCTCTGCGAATTTACACATAATATGAGCTTAGGGAAACATTGAAGAAGATATTGGCCATGTTTTAATTGGCTGGCGAAAATTGTATGCTACCTAAAATGTGGTTCTGGGAGCTCATTCTGATATAGGCTTGCGAACCAAAAAGAAGTACATCGGCGTGAAGATTTCCTTCCTGTAGTAAAATATATTCGCATTAGAACTTTGCATGAAGTATTAAACAGGAGAGGAAATGGACAAACAGGCAGCTGAACTGGAATTCCTGAATTCGCGACAATTATGTTGCTTTTCTGATTCGTGGTGCTGAAATATGGATCAGAGACAGACTTACTTGCCACCTTCGACGAGACCATCAGCGGCCTTCTCTAAGAAGTTAGATACCCTTTCACTTCCTTGTGGGGCAAGGCCAACGTATTCCAATGCCTTCACCTAAAAAATAACAGAAGAGGATCTCAATTCAATTTCCATGTGAATCAAGAGTGAATATATAACATGATTAAATCAGGCTGTCATGGCCAGCTTACAGTGGACAAAGCAGCCTGATCTTTGAATCTTTAGCTTAACAAAGTTTCGATTGAATTTACCATACAAGCAATTCAGTACATCTGCTGAGCAGATTGTGTAAAGTCTACCAGAAATTTGATACTTCTACAAAAAAAAAGGTACTTTTAAAACTTTGCTAGCTATCAGTGTAATTGTTTTTTTTATTTAGGATGCTTTACTCCTACTATGGGACAAATCAAACTTGATTTCACTGTGCATCTTGAATAATCAACTCAGTAGCAACAATAAAGAATGACTACAAATGTATCTGTTAGCCTCACCATTGTGCGAGTAATTGCACGCCCCACAGTAGTCAGACGGAAGCTACTCAAGGAAAACCGGCTTGGATCCAAGGGCAGGTACCAAGGAACCAGGGAATCTTCAGCGAGGTCTTTATCCCAAATAACCTTCATACAGAAAAAAAAATTATGCCCATGGAAAAGAAATGAAGCTGCATAAATCCAATAGAAACAAATAACAGAAGTGTTCATGAAACTGTGCTGGTTTGACAGAAAACTGCTGTAACTGGCCAGAGTTTCTAAACTATCAATAGAGGGGGGGTTTCCCTCAGGTAAACCCAAACAACACAATCTAACAAAATGGAGGTAAAGAATTAGTGTCTATATTACCTCAAACCCAGCATCTTTTGCAGCTTGAAGACATTGTTGAGTGCTTCGAATAGCTGGCAGGCCATTGCCAAGCTCGATTTCATCCTTAATCCTCTTGTGTGTTGCATTGTTCGGATCATAGTGATCAGTAATACACCACTCATACACAGCAAAACACTGGCCAGGCTTCAATACACGATAGATCTCCTTATAGCAGCCAACCTTTGACATGAAAAAACCAATTGACTTTGTGTCGCAAGGATGGACTGAAGTTGATGATGAGTTTTTTAATATACAATCAATAATTTGCAATCATACCGGATCAGGTGCATGGCATGTTGCCTCAATGGCATAGACAGCATCGAAAGTGTTATCAGAAAACGGCATCTTCATGAAGTCTGCCTGTATAGAGACCAATATGTAGAATGTAACTATTTGTCCTTCAGCTTATATATATTGTCAAATAAGACTTATTTGTACAGCTAAGCAAGTGTAGAGAATCTACTCAAGGTAATTTGCAATATGTGATGGTTGCTGGAAAGGGACAAATAACAATTGCACAGAGATGCAGCTGCAAATAGATGATTGACTACTAAAAGATGGGGGAAAGAGGTAAAGAGCGAAAAAGAATGTCTATTTTAGCTAACTATACCTTCACAAAATCGCAAGTTCCACTAACTCCTGCTACCCGATTAAGCTCCTGGATATTAAAATAAAAATCTTATGTCAACACAGGAGTAATGTGATGAACAGTAAACGCTGAAAACTGTTTACTAAACCAAAGTTCTTAATCAAATGAAGAAGCAGAGTTAATCAAATTAGGTATGGGAACATCAATCGACCTTTCCCCTAGTTATCTGGTACTCATTGTTGTTCAATCCAGTAACTGAAGTCAAGCTGCAGGAAACAGCAGATCATGGCCATATTAGTCATCTCTAGCTCATAATCTGTAGTAGGGGGAAAAGGAGAGAAGTTTCCACACTGTTGAGGACAGTATTTCAGCAGAAAATGGATCATCAATACTGATATTTGGGAAAAAGAAGTGCCCTAAGTAAACAATGAGCTCAATGCAATCTTCACCAAAAAAAAAACACAATATGAGGAAGTACAGGGTTGACACTGAACGACATTTTCCTGGCACCATTCTCCAAGATCAATATACCAAACGTTCAATTTTTAAATGTTAAATATTGATGATGAATATTAAAATGGCTGACCCAAACACATTACAAACAAGTGAAAAGAAAAAATTTGGCCCATGGATCATACCTAAATTTGGCAATTTCTCTTAGTGGTCCGCCTATTCCACAACCGACGTCCAAAACCTACAGTAAGAAAGTGAAGTAAACACTCTTAAGTCAAATTATATTTCATTCTAATGTTGTAGCATACAACCAGCAGGAAATCTTTATGGCATAAGTTTCAATAGGAAGATTAACCTTCATTCCTGGTTTCAGACCAAGTTGAAGGGCAAGAAAGTGCTCGTGTCGCTTGATGCTTTCACGTAGGGATTCTCCATTCAATCTAAAACATTCAGGAATATGACAAGTTTCTATCACTAGAAGTCAGGTAATATGCAAAACATCAACTACGTTCTCATATTTCATGATAATGAGCACAGATGATCTTCTCTAAAATCCTCACCTGTGAGCAAAGTGGAAGGATTCACCCCAACCATACTCATAGAAGCTGGTAGCAAGATCATAGTATTTATTAACCTGGTAAGGAATTAATGTATTAGCTGCTAATATAAAAACCTTAAAAAGACATAATTATCTCCAATTAGCATGGGGTGAATGGGTGATGCAGGAAAGAAAAAATTGTCCCAAACTCTAAATTCGAAGGTTTCCTTCTGTTAAACAGAATAAAGAGGGGCCAATTAGAAATATGTGCCTACAATTTTCAAATACAATTGACATATAGCATAAACAGCAGAACCTAGAACATGTGTACTATCTAGCTTCAACCCTCACATGACAATTTAAAAGGTATAGCATTTGAGTTATCTTACATATCTGTTTGAAACAGTCGTGCTCACTTTAATCTATAATCTAGTCAAGAAGAACTGAAGATTAACAGCTTTTTATCATGCAAAAGTTGAAGCAAACTACGGTCAAAAAAAGTTGAAGCAAATTACGCAGATATAATCCTTTTAATAACTGAACATCTAGAAAATCACTTGAATAGAAAAGCAACAAATTTACAAAAAAAGAGATCAACAAAAATATAATAGTTCTGTCTTCTGAGAGACTAAGATGATTATTACCATGTCAGTGTAGTTGGACTTTCTTGCTTCTTCTTTTCCTCCATAGTATCCATGGTATTTCTCATACCTTGCAAAATCAATTTGTTTAAAATAAATAACAGTAAAATACAGGCCAAGTTCTGAACATAAATATCCTTTTCTGAGTGTCAATAAAATTCCTGCTAAGCAGTTTATATTTTTTTTTTATACATGGTAAATATTTGAATATATTGACAAATCCTTTATAGAATGTGCTAAAACTGGCATACATAGAGAGAGCTTAAAAGTGGATAAGCTTGTTTTAATAATTCTGTAATGGTGCCACAGTATGTACTCCTTTCCTTGATTAACGATATAGCATAGTTTGACCTTGCACGAGAAATCAAGGATTAAAGAGGTGACAAAGGTGAGGAAACACTAGAGAAAATGACTTGGGTGCACTCTCATTATTGATTCAGAAAGATGAGCGAGCATACTTTGTGGCAGTAACAAATAAAGCAAATGAGAAGGAGTAAAAGGCATGGGAATGGTAGAAAAAGCTCAATTCTTATATTTATTGCTGGGTCTTTGGAATATTAATGGGAGGGAGTACAATACGTATGGACAAGTTGGCATGGCTTGAAGTAGCCTACATAGTGATGGCCTGATGGGCGACCACAAAGCATCACATTCAATGCACATAATAAAAACTAAATATTCTAATAAGATGAAATAAGTGCACTGCATCAGGAGTTTTCAGATGTCCAGAACTGCTACCACCAAAAAAAAAAAAAGAAGAAAATTTCTGGATGCAGAACGAACAGTCGAGCAAACAACAGTGAGAAATTACGAAATCAGTGAATTTAAGTGTTTTCCTTGTTTAATCTCAGTCATACAAACTGAAGTCTGAACTCTGAAGGGATGCATTTAAGTACAGCACGGCAGACATGCAAGTATAGCACGGCACCAGAATCAAACCTGCATATCTAAATCTAAATCTAAATGCCACAAAAATAAAAGAGAGAGAAAATAATCAACCAACGCAGAGAAACAAAGAGCAGATGCTTACTCATCGACAGCCGACTTGACCTCATCCTTGGTGATCTTCCCTCCGAGTCCAGATGCAAGATCCATGGCTCCAGACCTCGACATCGCGGCGGCGATCAGCGGCGCTCCACCTGCAATCGACAGCAGCAAAAGTTCCTCACGGAGATCAGGAGCTCCACCTCCTCACTTTTCTCCCAAAGCTTCGAGACCAATCCGAACAAACCACACACACATATTCCAAAAAAAAATTGAAACGGGAGTGCGAAAGGGATGGATATGCTTTCTTTTCTTCTCCTTTTTTTTCCCGTCCCTTTCCCCCCCAACCTCTCCTCATCTTTTCACCCCAAACAAAGAACAAAATACTTGGCGAAAATAGCCAATCACCCCAGGCCGCGAATGCGGTGTACCAATCAGCCGCCGCGTTCTCGGATCAGCCCATGGATGGAGGAGGGGGAGATAGGCCGCACGGGGAGCAAGGCCGCGAGATCCCGTGGCGGTACGGGGAAATGCATGTGCGCCGGTGAGCGAGGAAGGAGAGGAGGGGAGGTGCTTACCGGACAGTGAGGGCGGCGGCGGCGGCGGCGGTCGCCGGGGACGAAAACTCCGGCCGGCGAGGAGGGAGAATGGGCTGGCTTCTCTCTCTCGGGTGGGTTTTATTGAGGGGTTGGTTGCTTGCATCTCCGCTCTTTTGATTATTTTTTTATTTTTATTATAAAATAATGTATCACTTTTAAGATAAGGGAAATTAATCTCTAGTTAAGTTTTTTTTAATATAATGATGAAACTTCCAGCATCTAAACCAACTAGAGATGCACACTACAACACCCGAATTGGAACCACTTATGAACAATGGCGGAGCCAAAAATTTTATGAAGCCTGGGCAAATTTAACTAATATTGCTATCCACATATTCAATAGTTGAAAAACAAAACAATTTGATTATTAAACGGACAGTTAGTATGCCAGCTCTTAAGTGGGTCACGTCTAGGCAAAACCTCAACGGGTGGCTACAGCCTAACTGCATGCTACATGTCTACAGGGCTACAACCTACAAGACTCGCTGCTTATACAAAGTACTCTAATTAAAAGTCTAAACTAAACTTTACTCGGGAAGATGATAAATCGGTGAATTTTTTGGCAGAAAAATCAATCGACCTTAATGAGTCGCACACACTGAGCCTAGGCAACGGCCCGCCCTGATCGGGCGGTAAATCCGTCGCTGCTTATAGAGTGGCTACTTAAGCATGTTTCATGGATTAATAGTAATGGATTAATAGTAGTTTGAAGTTTGGGTGTTAAATTATAGTGGTTTAAAATTTTAATTTTTATTTAAAATAGAAATAGAATGATTTATTCAAATGTCATCAAAAAAATTTGGATCTGAAGCAATGTGCCTATATCGACGAAGAGGGCCCTAATCTATGGTTTCTAATTTTATTTTAGACATATGGCACACCACACTCACACGTACAAATATGTCTGTTAACCCATGTTAAAAAAGACGAAGGCTAAAAAAATTCTCTATCATCACTAAAATCTTTTGAAAGCGCACTTATATCGTAGAGGAGATGGTAATAAATAATTTTTTTGGGAAAATAAGGCCAATCATGCAAAATTGTGCATCATCATTCTTCTCCAACTACAAAGTATCCTATAATAAGTTTATTTTTAGCTCATTTCATTTGTTTCAAAATAAATTCATTTTTAGAACAATCATTGCATCAGAGTCTGTGAAAATAATGAATAATTGTATCGTTGTATCGGGAATAGATAAAGTGAGAAATAGTTTTATTGGGTTTTGATAAATTTTAGGGCTCATTTGGCACAGCTCCAGCTCCACCTCTCCTGCAGCTATAGCCCAACCAAACGGTTTCAGCTCCACCTAAAAAGAGAGTGAAGCTGGTTAGAGAACCCTCACAAAGTGAACCAGAGAGATGGAGCTGAGTTTAGACAGCTCCGCAACTTCAATCCAGACCCCAACTCCTGAAGTTAAAATTTAGGAGTCGAGACCCTATCAAACGAGCACTTAGAGTTGTGAAGCAGCCTAAAACCAATTTCACCTCTCTAGTTCATTTGTGAAAACATTTCGGTCAGTTTCACTCCCTTTTTAGATGAAGCTGAAATCGTTTAGTTGGGCTCTAGTTTCAAGAGAAATGAAGCTGAAGTCGTGCCAAACAGACCTTAAACGTTCTTGGCACCTCGTTAGCTTACAAGCTACATCTATACTTAAAATTTGAAGGTTGGTTTAAAGTTAGTACAACATTGCTTCCATCGTTTTCTATTTATTTTTCAGCAGTACCTCAAGTCGTTAAAAGTAAAAGTATAAAATCCTAGTGCCCTACAATTATTTTTCATTGTTTGGGTCCCGCATCATAGCTTAGTAAGTCACACCAAAAATCTCAGCGTACGAAAAAAAAGAAAAGAATGCACATCGACTATGAACTATCACCGCTAGAGCCTAGTAGAGCATTAACTTCATCCAATCCTAAGGTGCAAATAAGGTGATGTTTGAGATGGATTAAAATGAAAGATAAAATCAGAGCTGATAAAACTAAAAAAATCATTAGCGTATAATTAATTAAATTTAATTATTATAATTTATTTGATATTTTTATAGCAACTTATATATAGATATTATTTAGCAGTTTAAAAAACTTACTAATAAAAATTAAGTTAAAATTTATATCCTAATTAGAGACAGGAATGGGCCCCGGTGAAATACTTAGCATACAAACAGGAAACAGCTAGTACTAGCAGGGAAAGACAATGTCCAGCTGCTGCTGCGGCAAGAGCCTGGAATGAGGTAGATACTGCCAAGTGCCAAGCCAGCATTGAAAGACATTATACAATATAGGCGTACGTCCAAAAATATAGCTAGTTGGCAAAATCAAATAGTCACAAACCAACGATAATATACAACATAGCAGTATATTAGGCATCCAAAAATATAGCTTCCAGACCAACTGATTAAGTTTACAAGATTGGCTATTTAACCCCTTAGTCAACTAAGACTTTAATAAAAATTTATAATTGAGTTAATTTTTTAACCGCAATCGAACCGGTGAGCCCGTGATCACTATTTTGATCTAGAGATGGTACCGGGTACCACTCTATTCATGACTCATCACTCATGAGCACACATCAATCAGATAAAACTTTTACTTACACAGCAATTGGTAAATGGTGTTGAAAAATTTAGTCAAACCTCTAAATAAAATTATCATAATTAAACTACAGTCAGGCCTGCCACCTTTGAAACACAAGAGTTGTTTTTATGCCTAACAGAATTTAGCTAACTAATTCATGTGAAAATCTCGTAAATTTAGCTAAGGAGACCGTGGCAAGAAAGATGTGCAGCTGCGCATTTATCAAAGAAGAAAATATTCTGAATAGCTGAAGTTTGATGTAATAGTGCCAGCAATGCATCCTTTGCGGCCATGCAAATACACATGGACCATATCGGTCCGTCCAAATTCATAACATTAAATATATATTTTGATATTATAGTGCTACATTTAGAAAAATATACTCTCACAATAACAAATAGCGGGTACACTATTACTTCGGCCTTTTGCTGACAAGGAAGCAAAAATGACATGAAATGGAAGAAGAGCTGACTGCACTAATTAGCATCACACATCATCGTCTTCTTCTTCATCTCTATCATATCAATCCAACCTGCATTGATTGCTTTTATTTGAAGCGGTGAATTCATGTTTGAATGTGTATGAAATCATGCAGGTAGTTGGGCGATTATGTGTAGATTACGAAGATGATATACGTACAGGAGCTTAGGTCGCTAGCGTGGCTCACGCCATAACGCAGTCGGACAGCAGATAGCGTCGTTCGTATTCGTACAGCAACTCTTGTAAATTATAATGGTGTCACGAACAGAATTCCTCTTCTTCATGTGTGATTTCTCATTTGAATTTCCGGTGTTTGGTTATGCTAATTGAGACTGTTCACATTACCAAACTTTATAAAAGTAACAAACCAAATACAACTTACACAACTTAGCCTTAATAAATATTAACAATATCAAAATATATTGTAAGGATGATTTAGGTATCACAAAGTGAATAGCCCAAAAACTATTCTGATTTCATCCCATCGACTCACGGCTTTTCTAGGTTCAAAATGATGAGGTCATACCAACCGGGGTGGGGGCAGCCCTAGGGTAGTTAGAGCTTTGGCCCTAGTTTTATTTCTAAAATCATGTTTAAATTATGTTAAATAGAAAAAACCAACAACCTGAGCCTTATCTTAGTCGTAGCCTTTTATAATTTCTGGCTCCGCTACTATGCCAACCTAATCACCCATGTAAATAATTAAAACCGTTTACTCGGGATGTCAATGCTACACAATTAATAAGTGAAATTAGCTAGCTAAAAGGATGTGTTCAAACGATGGAATAAAATCGACATCTCTTGTTCATAGACTATTCAGAGCTCATATCTTCCTATAGACTAAATAAATTCTTATGGAAAACATGTCACATCTTTACGATAATAATAGTGGTACCTGGTTTGTTCTTCGTTACCCTTTGTCTCTCTCATCACATACTCGTCTTTTGCGTCAAATTAGGTTTCTCTAATTTTGAAGTCGCGGTGATTTTATCATTGACATGTAAATTTGGGTTTCATGTGGCCAACAAAAGAAAGTCACATGAGATCAACCGCCGAGGATCATGTCTCTCTTGCGCTACTACCCGCCGCCCCTTTCCTTCCCTTACTCGCGTTCACGTCTTCTCTAAAATTATATCACCCATCTTCTCCGCTTCTTCGAAAAAAACATCTCATAAAATTGTCACTGCTCTTTGGCCGATTGTGATACTAACGGTATTCTCCAACAAACTATTATAGCTGCATATGTATATCAAAGAAGCAGCCATATGTTGACGTTCAAAACGAGGACGTACGATAGATATAGCAGAAACAATGGTAGCTACGACTACGAGCCACATGTTGTGCTACTACTGTATGAGTAGGCCATGGATGTTGGCATCAAGGTATAGTATACACTGACCGTAGCTGTCACCAGAAAGGATAATTTCATACTCCTTAGTTTTAAAATATAGTAATATAATATTAAACTAGATATGTTCTAATATAACGAATTTAAATTTCGGAATAGATTTATCTATATTCACAATTTATTACTAAATTATTTTATGTATATTTTAAGAGGGAGGAAGTGCACGTAGTATAATACAGTATGTACTACTCAAGCCTGAGGACAAATATATCGGCAGATCAGATCAGATCGTGAGGGAGAGCAAAGCTAGCGTGCGACAAGTAAACCAACAACTGGCTCTGCATCTGTGTATGGCTGCTAGCTGCTACCTGTATCATCTTCCCTATTTTAGAAATATATAAGAAAGGTCTGGGTCTTTCGGCGGTTAGTATCACAAGGTGTGCGCTAATGAGCCTCACCTCTCTTTTAATAAACTTTTATATGAGAGACATTTCTTTAATATCCAGCGTATTTTAGAAAGGGACTACCTATATTAATATATTAATCTTTCAATAGATTTATAGCTTTAAATCTTACAAAATTTTTAACTAATGGATTAGCCCGTTTTAAATAAATAAAAAATAAGCATGTCAAAAATCATAAATATAGAGAAAAAAAACTGTTGTAAATTTAATTTTGGTACACTAAGTATAAGTGTTATGTAACTGAGTATGAGTGTAAGTGTTATGTAGCTGTAAATTAGATATAAAAAATATGAATCTTGATGTAAAATCTTATGAACAAAAAAAAGTAAAAGATAGGAGCCAAAAATCTGTCATAAGTAAAATAGCAAATCCGTTTTAGAAATACATCACAAATGCAGTGCAATGCTGTGCTAGCAGCTACCGCTATCCAGATACAACGTATGTTGCATGTAGCACAACCTTTATCCTTAGGATGGCAACAGTACCATATGCCAGAAAATCAGACTGAATTCTTCGGTGTTGCGTCTTAGAACTTCTTTGAAAGCAACCTCAAGAGTTCATATAAAGTGGTTCTTGAAGTAGAGCAGAAGCTGACTTCTACTGATGAATCTTTGTACAAACAAAAGTTGTGGCAGACAGGGTTTAAAGAGCGGTAGTGTGGTACCAAATCCAATATTTAATGTGTTTATTAACATTTGCCGATCCAGCAGCTCATTTCTACTTTCTCGTTTTTGGAATTAGTGTTTTCTCAGCTTCTGCTCACTCATTCTCCGTAAGTATACAATATTTAACACATGTTTTTTAAAAAATATATAGAAAAATTCCTTAACAAAATCATATTAATCTATTTTTAAAATTTTTATAACTAATATTTAATTAATTATGTGCTAATGAACCATCTTTTTTCGTGCGTGGGAGAGAAAGAGTGTTCCATATATGAGACAAGCAAACGATGCTAGCTAATAGCAATGTTTTTCACAGAAGATAGCGTCAAAGGCGAAGTTGCCGCCGCCTACCCACACGGGGTTGTGGCTCGGCCGGACACCGTCGCCTTTCTCACGCTTGAGGTCTTCGCGCCACACCTCTCGCAATCCAGTCGCCGTTCTTCGATCTGGAATGTGTGGTGAAAAAACAGGAGAGAGGAGGGGTGAATCGGGGGAAGGGGATAAGGTCACCATCCACGCGCATCTCACGTGACGCATGATTGAGAGGTGCATCAATACGGTCCGAATGATTTTGGACGGACCGAGCCATCCCAAATATGAGGCGAATATTTCTTTTAGTCCATCCCAATCCCATATGATCCTATAACTAAACACATGTAAAAATGGAATGGCCCCTTCCCATCCTATCAAAACCCACCAACAAAACATATGCTTAGTGTTCGTGTTTTTATGGGTCTAATTGCAGTATTTAGTGTTCGATGGATAAGTGTCCTTCAAGGATGGGCAGTGACAATGCAATTCCTAGCAATCAACAAATTATGTAATTATTAGTAGAAGCGTATAGGGAACCTCCTTTGACCCCAAATTTAAGAAGGAAGAATTACAAGTCCAGCAGATAAAAGAGTCAATAATTTCAAGGAATCCCAAGTATGGAGGACTCTTCTCCTCTACTAGCTGATTTAGAAAGGGAGGCATTTCGATTAATTTTTTAAAACTTCGATCATCAATAACTCTTAAAATATTTTAGTTTTAAATTAAAAATCATATGGATCAATTTTTCTTTATATGTACTTTTACAATATTATATTTGTGTTAGATATTACCATTATTTTCTAAAAGAAAGATAGTGATCAAATTTGCACACCAATGATCGAATAAAACACTGTCAAATATTTAAATACGGCGGTAGTAGCTAGGGACAAATGGCATATGATTCATTAATCGTGCAAGTTAGGCAAGTTTGAGATTTTTTTTTCATCTCATTTGCTTTTTTATTGGAATTATTATTTCCTTGATAAACATACCAAAAAAGAAATCTCTCTAGCTACCCAAATGATCAAATATGCAACTAGTATAGACATCAGACCTGTTGATATAATTGTCTTTTAGCTTCTTTTTTATATATATTTTCTTGGAGATCTGGCTGCAACTATCCCATTTTCTTTGTTTTGGTTTTGGCACTGTTTGTTACTGTGGCATGCCATATCAGTTCAATTAGAAAATGACAACAGTGCCTCTACCACTGGGACCGGGATCCTCTCTGCATCAAAGGCAGATAGCCAAAGTGATTTTGGGTCTAAGCTACAGCGCTTGAGAAACCGGCGAGTACTGTGGCAAATTGTTTGATTACACTGCCGGAATTGGAATTTTTGAGAGGCAACCGTAACTTCACTAACTCAAATACGTGACAACTAATAATTTGCTGATACTCATAATAGAAATGATTTGGACCTTCCACATTTTCTTATCTAACGAAACATATCTTTGTATACCATCACCTTAATTACCATTAGAATTCATGGGGTAATAATATTGTTTCTACTGACAGAAGAGCATATGAATCAATGGCTTAGATAATTTCTGTTGACAGTATTGCTGGTAGCAGAATTGTACCGGTGGAGAAATCCTATTATCTTTTACACCCTTTTAATTGACATGATTTTGTCACACCAATTTAGTTGGCATGGTCAAAAAAAATTCAGATTCAAAAATAAGTATTTAGACAGTTTATTTTTAAAATTAAAAATTAAATGGTTAAAAAGATTTTTTTTAAAAAAATCACCGGTAGATTGATTTCAAAACTTGGCTACAAAAGCATAGTCTTAAGTTTGTCTTGATATGGATACAGTACAAACAGAGGGTCTTTCACAAATAATACCTAAGTCCCAGGCTTAACATGTGTGTACGTATTTACGGTTAGTTATTTTTTTTTAATGATAGATGATGTATTCATCAACAGCGAAATGTCTATCGTGACTTCGTCAATCTCAAGATACGTCGTCCGTCTTTCAAAGATGTTTATAAGGGTAGGGTGTGCGTGTGTATTGAGCGTCTGCGTTTGTATTGTGTTTTTTAAAAAAAGTCAGCCCATATGTGTGCTGGCACATGTGAGTGTTACTCATATACAACTATTTTTTTCGTCTCAAAATATTGCTACCTAAAACGTGATGAGATATTTTTTAATAATGCATCTGAATAGATTATATTAGAAGATATCCATCACGTACTAGCAACATTTTGAGAGTAGGATACAAGTGGTCTTTTGGGACAAGGCAGGGTCAGAGAAACAGCTCACATGCATGAGTAGGAGATGCCCTGGTTGTCACTAGGTGATCCAGTGAGGTGCAGTGCAGGAAGCACGTGTGCATAGATCATCACACTGTAGCATATGTTATAGCTTTTGTAACTCAGAAGAATCCATACGACATTTTTTTTGACCGTATCATGGCTAGGTATATTTGAAGCGTTGGTTGAACGGCGTTGAACCTAGACTTAAAAATCAAATTTGGGTGGACATTGTTTGCAATTTGTTGGGTTTTATGACTTTGTAGAAATGACGTGGTTTTTAACAGTTCTATTCATGTATCTTTCTTGCAGGTAATATTCAAAAAAAACTTTATTGGACAAGGCTTTGGTCTTTGCTTATTACGGAAGAGGATGTCAAAGCAATACAATCTAGTTGTCATGTCCTCGAAAAATGAGTCTTGGAGTTTTACTCTAGTTTTGGTTGGAATTTAAGAAAAAGAATCGAAGCTTAGTCTTTTGTCTTTTTTTCGGTTCTGTTAAACTGTGTTAGCTATTTTTCCATGCAACGGGTCTTATGTACTCGTGATTTTGTTTGGCTGTGTACACCGCACAAAGGTGTAGAGGCTGGGTTTAATCTAATCCATTATCTAAAAAAAATATATCATCACACTGATGTTCTTTTTTCCTCTTCCTGAAGCACGGGCAGATAGGGAAAAAGAAGACTATATTCAGGTTTTTGTTGTGGATGACACAAATATTTGCGTGATGAACACAACAATGGGTATAGAACCAGATAAAATGGATAGGAAATAGGTCCCGTCAGATGCACGTACCTGTGCCCATATTGTTCTGCTTCTTCCGTTTGACCAGGACTCTTGCACAAACAGAAAGTCAGGAATTTTATCCAGAATTAATTAGTTTGGTCAGCCATCTTGTACTCATGGGTCGAAATTATTAGTATGGTGGGTCGAAACCTCCGGCTGAAAGGAAAAGGTTCATCACCCCCCACCCTCCACCCTTCTTGCCTTCTCCATTTGATACTGACGTGCTTAGCACAGCACACAAGACCATAAAAAAATGTGGCAGCTACAGGACTTCCAAACTTTAATAGAGTGCAGAAAAAAATTATGTATACACTGTTAGACTGGACCAGTGTTAATTGGTTGTCAAGCTTATATTCAAATTATGAATGTCTTAAATTACTGAGTTCAAATTATGCGAATCTCAAATTACTAAGTTACAATCACACCATACATGTTCAGGTCAAATCGTACACCATGACCGGCTGCTATATTGGCTATGTTACATATTCGGTAAGGTAGTATTTACCAATACAGATATAGCAATTTATAAATTGCTATAAAAATTCTTTAGTGGTAGAATAGGTTAAAACAGAGAGTGGTCAAATTCGATGGTATCGTATAATTATTATTCATGTGTATAGAATAACATGCTACAAACTATTTACATACACATACTCAAGCAGTTCCATAGAGCAGGCCCTGCAACTTGATAATAGCTGCAAGCTATAGGTATGGATTGCACGCCCATCTTACATCAGAGGCCCAAATGCATTGTGACTGGACAAAAGATACAACAGTATAAGACAATCCTGATATGTTACTCATAACCTGCATTAAAAACTAATGCAGTACAGACTATAAAGAGAGAATATCAAGGCATTACCTCAATAGCAATCCTGACTTATGATTCTCTGAGTATCTGGGCTGACATTCACCGAGCATGATATGAGCCCCTGCATTACTAAAAATGTTAGCGGCTTAAGACAAAATAGATGCAAATGTATAATGCTACAATTGACCACCACTACTAAGTTCATTGTAAAATACTCTTTGAGAAAATGATGGGATGACATATTTTTTCATTAAGAAAAGCACCAGCTCCTGCTGTAGAGTGTAGAGGATTCAGCATTTAGGTTGGTATTCCGACTTATCTAACCAATTGAGAACTGAAACATGGGCAATCTAAGGCTGTGTTCTTTTCTTAACTTTCCCAACTTCTACTTCCTCGTTTTTCACACACGCTTCCCAAACTATTAAACGGTGCATCTTTTACACAAATTTTCTATAAAAAAGTTATTGTAAAAAATCATATTAATCTATTTTTAAAGTTTTTTTAAGCTAATACTTAATTAATCATGCGCTAATAAGCTGCTCCGTTTTCCGTGTCGGAGGGATAGTTCTCAACTGACACAAACGAATGCAGCCAGTTATTGCCCATTATTTCATGCAGTTGACTTGTTATATCTACTCTTGCAAAACAAAAATATAATCCCGAGCCATCCAACCATGAAGATTCAAAAGCGAAGATATCTCAGCACCTACTAGTACTGTATGATCTATCACCAACTGATACACGAAGAGTCAAATTGTGAAGGGGTATGATGCACTAATGGTAGATCCAACTGACGGCTCCCAGCCTCATCTCCCTTCTTGTTGAACACAATACTGTTCACCAAAACCTAAAGAGCATAAATCACATGGCATATGGCATCAGCCAGAGGATCTGGTCACTCCTTGGCCCTTTGGCATCCTAGAGCCTTCCATCCCATATGATTCCTGTTTGCCCACCTCATCTAGTGCATGTTGGTGTGGTAGGCTAGCATCAGCCCGCCACAGCACCCACTGTGTGGTACTGCCTTAGTTAACAATTTCAGCAAAAAATAGGAAAAGTTGTTCATCTATATTTGACAAAGTTCTTAAGTTTACCTTAACAAACTAGTGTATCCTTTATTTCTTGTTTTAAGCTCAACGTCTGATCCTAATTTTGAGTATAGCTGCTTCAACAATACTTTTGATTTAGCAGATTAACCACTTCATCTGATGTTGAACATGAAGGGCTATATATATTTGTTCATGCCAAATTAGATTTCTAAACTTATAAAGACTTGACTATGTGAACAGGCCTCTAGCTGAGTTGGTTAGGTGGCTCTAGTAGCACTCCTCAAGTCCTGGGTTCGACTCCCCGTGGGAGCGAATTTCAGGCTGGGGTTAAAAAAATCCTCTCGTCTGTCCCACGCCAAAGCACAGGTCTAAGGCCCGCCCCAAGTCGTTGGTTGTTCTCACATGGGCTAGGTGTCGCTGTGTAAGGGTGGGGCAGGGGTTCGGGGGTTTTCTCGACTTGCGTGAGAAGGTCTTCTTCTATGCATGATGCCCGGGGGCTGTCTTACCCCCTGCAGGTCGAGTTTTTTTTATAAAGACTTGACTATGCATTGAAAATTACACTTACAAAAAGAAAGAACTAAATTGATTGGTTTCTTGGAAAATGGACGTATTAATAGTATGGTTTCTTGGAAGATCGAGGTATTAATAGTACCTCTGTGACAACAATAAAACTTAGCCAAAAAATATATTTTAGGAATTGAAAATGTGTACAAGTGGGCAATTCTCACATGGTTTAGCAAAACAGTTAAGTAGATCAATCAGAAGACAAGATAAATAAAGTATAGTGAAAACATTCTTTTATGAGGGAAAATAAAGCACATTTTCAAAACTTAAGTTACTTTCATTTCAGTGCTAGCATTCTAACAAGTTATTGGCCCTTTGATCGAGTTCGGTCTATGATGTCTATACCAAACATTTTCTCCACTTAATTCAAAATACACAGCTCTCTGTCGTTTATTTTCAAAAAAAAAAACTACTATCATTTCTGGCTTAAGTATTCAACCAGGGGTTGAGCAATAACCGACAACTTAGGAAATGCTTATGTTCTGCAGCTGGAGGGGAAAAACCTATTGTGAAATGTGAAACTAATTTTCAACTCATTTCATTTTCCAAGCAGATTGAAACTAGGGTCAGTATATGCCTATGCTCAGTTATGCATAAAATCCTAAGAAGAAATTACCTAAAATCTGTATCTTCTAATTATGTTCCTTCAATTCTTCAAACCCGTTCCCCCTTAGGCCTTGTTCGGTTAATCCCTCCCACAAAAGGATTGAGGGGGATTTGGAGGGGATTTATTCCATACCTATTGTGGTGTGGAATTATTCCCCCTCAATCCCCTCTAATCCCCTTCTTTTGGGGATTAAACGAACAAGGCCTTAAGTATCTCTTCAGCCCTGCCCTCATCTATTATGTCACTCCCACTCCTCCATTGCCTATTATACCACTCCCGCTCTTCCATTGCAGGGTTAGTCTGATAATGATTCGGTCTCGTGCGGTTCAGTTAACCTCCAGTCTGCATTGTCTATTCTACAGCTCCTCCTGCCCCCTTGCTATTACCCCTCCAGGGGCCACTAGCTTTGAGGCTCTGAAAACTATCAAAAATCTCACTCAACCCTGTGGCAACAAGTCATCCGCAGACTCAAACATTTGGCCATTGTCCTCACACTTTTGTCACTCTGTCTAATTCTTCTATAGTTAGACTTTCTGATATTATTTCTTCTTACAATTAATAGCAGTAATATTTTGCACATGTAGTAGTTTTTTCCGTTCAATTTATCTTTTTTTACTTAAAAGAATGTATCCATGATTGAAAAAAAAAACGAAATCCATCCTTTTTCTGAATGTCGCGAACAAGATTGCAATTTGGACCAAGATGGTTCAAGGCCAGATTCAAGTAGAAGCCATAATTTTCTAGGCCTTTTCACCTAAATCTAAACTTCTTGGTTCCAATAAATGCTACTGAGCATATGCAACTTATATATCATTATCTTAGAGACAGCCTATGAAATTTATTAACTCGGGTAAGAAAAGGAGGAAAACCATGGCCTCTTAACTTCACCAACTTCAAAATGGACATTTCGACCCAAAAAAACTTGAATGGAAACAGAGAGCCCCTGTAACATAGTAGCTGCAAGCAAAATCCTATTATTCCTATCCTATTACTGATACACCAAGCACGAGAATTCTGTCCATACAAGTGCTATAGCATATCCTAACAAATAATGGAATTATTCCTTAATTAACTCTAAGAACATCGGAAGCAAGTAGATTAAGGAGACAAGTTATCATATTAATGGTAGTAAATTTCATAATTTTTATAAACTTTCTAAACCAATGTGGAATTACAGGTTCAAGAAGAATCAGTTTGACAAATGCCCTTTAGTTACTTAAGTATATCAACTACCATTTAGCAGCCCCAGCCCCATGCTCTAGTGCATCATATGAACTGCAATTTGTTTAATAAGAGCAGAACAGTTTAACTCTGCCCTGATAAACCTAATAATACGATTTAGCCTAACAGTCTCCCTAACTAGATTCAAAAGCCCCAAACTTCTCCAAACAATATCCATGACCATGTAATTCTCTTCTTCTTCTTGCGAGGAATCAATGTAATTCGTAAAACTTATTACAAGAACATGCAAATGCAATTACCTTCACAGGGATGTCGAATCGGAAGACCCTGACCGCGCCGACGACCTCGGTCACGATCTCCAGTGGCAGAGACCCCGCGGCGAGGTCCCCGATGAGGTCGATCACGTCATCCAGAACCCTCCCAGCGTCCACCCACACCTCGGCGTCAGCGTACGTCGTCCCTCTGGCATCGAGCTCGCCGGATCCGGGGCGCGCGGCGGCGGAGCCGAGGAGGTGGCCGCGGTAGGAGACGGCGGCGGACACCGCGCGGTACCGGAGCGGGAGGACGAGGCCTGGGTTGCGGACGCGGAGGCGGAGCGCAAGGTGGAGATCGACGGCCGGGAGCGGGGGCGGGTTGACGCGGAAGCTGTCGAGGCGGAGCCCGGCGACGCGGGCGACGGGCGCGGACGGGTAGAGGAGGAAGGCGACGCCGGCGAGCAGCGCGAGGAAGAGGAGGAGCGGGAGCGTGCGGGTGGAGAACGCGCGGAGGCAGGGGACGCGGCGCGGGCGGAGGCGGCGGAGGCGGACGAGGACGGGGGAGGAGACCGGGACGAACACGAGCGTCGGCGGCGGCGGCGGCGGCGGCGGCGGCGGAGGTGCGTATGCCGCCGCGGGGAAGGCGTAGTAGGGCTGCGCGGGCGGCGGGAGGAGGGGCTGACCAAGGTGCGCCGAGGGTTTCTCCCCGTCGCCGTCGCCGCCGCCGTACGCCGCCGATCCGGACGACGCCATCGCCGGAGTTGCGATTGCGAGTCGGTGACGAGTCACAAGTGGTGAGATGAGAAGAGAAGACGATGCGGCTTGATGCTCGTGTCGTCCAATGGGAGGGCGCCACGTGGGTGACTTAGGAGTGGGGGGAGACGAATAGGGTTGAAAACGGACGGAAATATTCCGTTCCGACCCGTTCCGTTTTCTACTTTTGTTCCGTCCGTTTTCGTATTTGTAAATTCCGTTTTCGTATTTACGAAAATGGGTGAGGGTATTTTTCGTCCGTTTCCGAGATGTCCCGTTTTTATGCGGAATTGACCCGTATTTATTCCGTTTATTCATCCCGTTTTCAATGTATATGAGATATGTCTAATAGATTTATATGTTTATAAGCGTTATGCATGTTAACATGTCAACACATCTCATGATAGTGAATATTTCACTGATAACTTCGTAGATGTATATTAATTTGTGAGTCAGTTCACAAATACTTAAGAATATTTGATCTCGTTATCATAATTTAATTTTCCGACTCTTCGTCCGTATCCGTCCGTTTTCGTAAGTCAGTATATTCCGTTTCCGTTTTCCGAACCGGCATTTTCTGAACCTGATCCCGTTTCCGCCAAAAAATATAGAAACGGAAGTAGAAATAGGGTTTTTCCGACCGTTTCCGTCCGTTTTCATTGCTGGAGACGAAACCTCCGGGACATTAGATGGGCCGGGCCGGGCGGGGCCGACGGAGACTGTGGAGATTATGGGTACCGGATACCCTCATGGCTAGCTTATCCGACTTACCATAGGGGATAGGTTATGTTCCATAATTATGTAAACCGGTTATGACTTGGGTATTACGTTGCCATTGAGATAAGGTAACGGCCCATAGTCTATAGTTGGTAAGGTTGAGGAGTCCGACTTAGAATAGAATAGGTCTCCGACTTGTAAATCCACCCTCCGGGACTATATAAGGAGGGTAGGGCGTCCCTTGAGGGACAGACGAAAAACACACGGACAGACAGAAAACTTGCGAGAGCCCCTATTGAAAGAGATCAAGAGATCAATAAACACTCGGCGGATCGAATCCCCGAAACAGGAGCAGGGTATTACCTCTAATTAGAGAGGGCCTGAACCTGTCTAAACCTTTGTCCCGACTAACCCATTGTGTTTGGCACTTGACTGCTACCCCCAGATTGATATTGCCGAAACCAAGTTTCGACAGTTGGCGCGCCAGGTAGGGGCTCTGCGTCAAGCTTTTCTTCAACATCTCGCCGACAAGCGCAATGGGATCTCCATCAAGCTTCGTCGACTTCGTCTTCGCCCCTGGGCAGACGCTTCGCTTCGGCGGACTCGACTTCATCACCGACAAATTCGGTAAGCTCTCTCTTCTCGACTCGGATTCGAACCAGTCGGGAAGGGAAAATTCCTTGGCGCCGCTCGGGTTACCGGGCGATGCTAAAATCTACCATAACCTCTTATCTTCTGAGTTGGATCCGATACACTCGGGAGAATCTTCTTCATCGCCTTCGTGCTGTCCCCCGGCCCCGAGGGAGGTCGCGGTCATACTCGAACGACTCGGGTCGTACTCATCTACGGACCTTGACGAACATCTAAGCTCCACCGACTTCGACGACCTCTACGACATCTCCACGGACGAGATCAATAGCTACGACGCAGACAAAGACTACTACAATCCGGACCTTCTCAACATTCTCATGGCCGAGGTAGCCGAGACCGACTCGGCCATGGCCCGGAGGATCGTGGAGGAGGAACGAGCAAAGCTTGAGCAAGAGCGCAAACGCGTGGAAGAGGAGAATAAGCGCAAGGAGGAGGAGGAGCTCAGGAAGAAACAAGAAGCCGACAAAAAGAAACGAGACCTAAGGGCGACTGGGCGCTCGGCCCGCGAGGCCATATTGCAGACACGAGTCGACAACGCCAACATCTTCCAAACGCCTCAACAGAACGCCGTCGCTGCCCTCACCCTCATTGACACCGTCATCGAAGCGGCGCCGGCCGCGGTGACGCCACTCTTGGACAAGATCAAGACCATCGTCGCGGCTACGGCCAACAGCCATCCTTCCAGCTCCGCACGAAGGCCGACCGAGTCCGTTGCTGAAACACCCGACAGAAGCCGACTGTCGCCGCTGCGGTCCAAGGACTACAAGAGACCCGAGCAAAGCAAGACACCAGTCAGATCTAAAGACCCTCGCCACGAGGCAGTATGGAGGCCACGAGTTCATACGGCTGACTCTCACGAGAGAGAACACAGCCGACAACCCGTGGACAACCCGTCCACGACCGGAATCGTCGCAACAACAACTCCAACTACCAAAGCAGCCCGCGAAGGCCCCCGCCGAGTGATCTGCGGGAGATACTCGACCGACGCTACCGGGAACGTGAACGGCGCTCTTCTGAAGACAGAAGGAAATCACCCGACGACTATGACGATGGAGTACCCGCGTTCACTAGGAACCTACATCGAGTGGACTGGCTGAGTGGTTTTAAGCCTGCCGGGATTAACAAGTATGACGATAAGACCGACCTCGAGTCATGGCTAACCGTGTACACCCTCGCCATCCGCGCAGCAGGAGGAGACAGCAAGGCTATGGCCAATTACCTGCCCGTCGCTCTCGCCGACTCAGCCAAGAACTGGCTCACGAGTTTGCCAAGAGGCTCGATTGACTCGTGGAGCGAGCTTCGGGACCACTTCATCGCCAACTTCCAGGGTACTTTCGAAAGGCCCGGGACCCACTTTGATCTCTACAACGTCATCCAGAAGCCGGACGAATCGCTGAAGGACCACATTCGATGCTTTTCGGAGAAACGGAACAAGATCCCCAACATCACCGATGATGTCATCATTGCTGCATTCCAGAAAGGCGTCCGTGACGAGTTGCTTATCGGCAAGTTTGGGCGCAAGCCACCGAAGACGGTCAAGCAAATGTTCGAGACGGCAAACTCCTACGCCAAATCTGATGACGCAATCAAGGCCTCGCGATAGGACCGACACGACAAGAGGGATGACAAGCCATCCGGAAGCAGCTGGCGTCCTAAGAAGGACAACGGCAACAACAACAACGGCCAAAAGGATCGCAAGCGCAAGCCCGAGGATCTGGTCGCCACGACGTCGAACTACCAGCAACAGCGTCCCCGAGTCGCCGCCTACGACAAGATCATGAACGCTCAGTGCACGCACCATCCAAACCACAAGCACGCGGCAAAGGATTGCTTCATCTATAAACAGTTCGCTGAACAGTACGCGGCACAGCTACGACAAAAGCCGGCTGATGAGGCTGGCCCATCGGGAACCAAGAGGAACGACCCGGCTAGCAGCACAGAGCCCTTCCAAGACCCCGTGGGTGAGCTAAACCATATCTTCGGGGGACCGCAGGCGTACGAATCTAAGAGGAAGCAAAAGTTGACTGATCGTGAAGTCAACGCCACGCAACCTGAAGTCCCGCATTATCTACGATGGTCGGAGGTGGCTATCACGTTTAACCGCTCGGATCACCCTGACTGAGTGGTTCACCCGGGGCGGTATCCCCTGGTACTAGACCCGGTGGTTCGTAACATCAAACTCAAGTGCGTCCTCATCGACGGCGGCAACGCCCTCAACATCCTATTTGCCAAGACGCTGGACGAGATGCAGATTCCAAGATCCGAGTTGAAGCAGAGTTCAGCCCCCTTTCATGGAGTCATCCCGGGGCTGTCATCCACGCCACTCGGGCGCATTACTCTTCCAGTCACCTTCGGGGTTCGGGAGAACTTCCGGACGGAGAACATCACTTTTAAGGTCGCCGACTTCGAAGCGGCCTACCACGCGATCATCGGAAGACCGGCGCTCGCTAAGTTCATGGCAGTACCACACTATACCTACCTCATCATGAAGATGCCCAGGCCCAATGGAGTCATTACCCTGCGCAGCGACATCAAACAAGCCTTCACTTGCGACAAAGAAAGCTGCGACATGGCCCAAACTCACGAGAGATTACAAGGCCAGTAAGAGGTCCGACTGGCTGCATCGACATCTGGAGAAGGAGAAGTCCCCGCCAAGAAGATAGCCAAGTCGGGAGAAGGCGACGCCAAGACAAAGAAAATCCCCCTTGACCCATCTGATCCTTCTAAAACTGCTGTAATAGGCGCGGAGCTAGATCCTAAATAGGAAAACGCGCTTGTCACGTTCCTCCAGAATAATAAAGATATTTTTGCTTGGAAACCGTCTGACATGCCGGGTATTCCTAGGGAGGTGATCGAGCACTCTTTAAACGTCAAAGATGACGCTAAACCTATCAAACAACGATTGCGCCGTTTCGCTCAAGACCGCAAAGATGCCATCAAGGAGGAACTCGCCAAGCTCTTGGCTGCCGGGTTCATTAAAGAGGTTTATCGTCCCGACTGGCTAGCCAATCCATTTCTTGTTCGGAAGAAGACAGGGCAATGGCGCATATGCGTGGACTACACCGATCTCAAGAAAGCTTGTCCTAAAGATCCTTTCAGACTACCTCGAATAGACCAAGTCGTCGACTCAACAGCCGGCTGCGAGCTTCTAAGCTTTTTGGATTGTTACTTGGGTTACCACCAGATCAGCCTAAAGGAATCCGACTGCCTGAAGACATCATTTATCACCCCGTTTGGAGCCTATTGCTACATCACGATGCCCTTCAGCCTGAAAAACGCCGAAGCCACTTATCAGCGCATGATCCAGAGATGCCTTCAGAATCAGATCGGGAGAAACGTGGAAGCCTATGTCGACGATGTCGTCATCAAGACCAAGCAGAAGGAAGACCTGATTGCCGACTTAGAAGAGACCTTCGCGAACATTCGGGCCTTCAGAATGAAGTTGAACCCGGAGAAGTGTACCTTCGGTGTGCCATCAGGTAAGCTGCTCGGTTTCATGGTATCACATCGTGGCGTTGAGGCAAATCCAGAGAAGATCAACGCTATCCGGAGCATGAAGCCCCCAAGTACCCAGAAGGACGTCCAGAAGCTCACCGGCTGCATGGCGGCGTTAAGCCGTTTTGTCTCCAGACTCAGCGAACGAGGTATGCCTTTTTTCAGGTTACTGAAGAAGACCAACGATTTCCAATGGACCACCGAGGCCCAGAAAGCTTTCGAAGACTTCAAGGAGTTCCTCACGACACCACCCGTGTTGGCGTCACCGCACCCTCAAGAACCCCTGTTGCTCTACGTCTCCGCAACTCACCAGGTGGTCAGCACGGTCTTGGTCGTCGAGCGCGAGAAAGAAGGCCAAACTCAGAAGGTTCAACGGCCAATCTACTTTGTCAATGAGGTGCTGGCAGGAGCCAAAACCCGCTACCCTCAGGTACAAAAACTATTATATGGAGTTCTAATCACCGCTAGGAAGCTAGCCCATTATTTTCAGGGTCACTCGGTCACCGTCGTCACATCCTTTCCACTCGGCGATGTCATCCACAACCGGGAGGTTACTGAGTGCATCGCGAAGTGGGCACTGGAGTTGATGCCGTTGGATATAGCTTTCAAGGCGAGGACGTCTATAAAGTCTCAAGTCCTGGCGGATTTCGTAGCCGAGTGGACCGAACAACAAGAAGATGTGCCTAGAGAAGATTTGCAGTACTGGACCATGCACTTCGACGGATCCAAAAGAGTCACCGGCTTGGGAGCGGGAGTCGTGCTGATTTCCCCGACTGGGGAGAGGCTATGGTATGTCCTTCATATCCACTTTCCCGCCTCACACAATGTCGCCGAGTACGAAGCCCTCCTTCACGGCCTACGACTTGCTGTTTCACTCGGGATACTACGGATGATTGTGCGGGGAGATTCCCAGTTGGTGGTTAACCAGGTGATGAAGGACTGGTCCTGTCTGAATGAGACCATGGAGGCCTATCGACAAGAAGTTCGCAAGCTTGAAGACAAGTTTGACGGATTGGAGTTATCTCATGTCTTGAGACACAATAACGAAGCGGCAGATCAGTTGGCACAGTTTGGGTCCAAGCGCGAAGCAGCCCCGACTGACGTTTTCGTGGAACACCTCTACGAGCCGACTGTTGCCAAGAAATTAACCCCCGATGAGGAAGTTACAAGCCAGGTCGCCATACTCGACGCCGACTGGAGGACACCGTTCATCAAGTTTTTAACTCAGCAGGAGCTGCCGGGCGACCGGGATGATGCGGAACGAGTCCGACGTTGCAGTCAAGGCTACGTCATGGTTGATTCAGAGCTATACAAGAGAAGCCCCTCTGGAGTTTTGATGAGATGCGTCACGCCGGTGGAAGGACGACAATTATTGCAAGATATTCACTCGGGCATCTGCGGCAGTCACGCCGTGGCGCGCACTCTGGTAGGCAAGGCTTACAGACAAGGATTCTTCTGGGTCACGGCGGTCTCCGATGCAGACAAGGTAGTTCGCACATGTGAAGGTTGTCAATTCTTCGCTCGGCAGAGCCACGTTCCAGCCCAAGATCTTCAAACAATTCCTTTATCATGGCCTTTCGCCGTATGGGGCTTGGACATGGTCGGTCCGTTCAAGAAGGCGCCAGGAGGATTCACGCATCTGTTCATCGCGATTGATAAGTTTTCATAGTGGATCGAGGCTAAGCCGGTTGCTACGATAACTGCAGACAAGGCGCGAGACTTTATTCTAAACATCGTGCATCGGTTTGGTGTCCCGAACAGAATTATAACCGACAATGGGACTCAATTCACTGGAGGCGTTTTTAAGGAGTTCTGCGAAGACTTCGGTATAAAGATTTGCTATGCATCAGTGGCGCACCCCGAGAGCAACGGACAAGTTGAACGCGCCAATGGTATGGTTCTCCAAGGCATCAAAGCCCGAGTATTTGACAGACTACGACCGTACGCCGGAAGATGGGTTCAAGAGTTGCCTTCGGTGTTATGGTCATTGCGGACCACACCCAGTCGGGCTACCAGCCAATCTCCTTTCTTCTTGGTTTACGGAGCAGAAGCAATGTTGCCGAGTGAGATGGAGTACGAGTCTCTTCGTGTTCGTAGCTTCGACGACGAGCGTTACGACCAAGACAGAGTTGATGACCTCACCCGACTGGAGGAAGCCCGTGAAACCGCATTGATTCAGTCGGCACGGTATCTTCAAGGACTTCGGCACTACCATAACCGCAATGTTCGGTCACAAGCCTTCATTGTTGGAGACATGGTTCTACGCAAGATTCAAACTACAAAAGATCGCCACAAGCTATCTCCGCTATGGGAAGGACCCTACATAATCGCTGAGGTGACTCGGCCAGGAGCATATCGTCTGAAGCGTGAAGATGGGACCATGGTGGAGAACTCCTGGAATATTGAGCATCTTCGTCGATATTATACTTAGGCATCTTTTTTCTCTATGTTCTTCTCGACTGCCAACTTCAAGCAGGATGACCTCTTGGGTTGTCAGTCGGGGGCTATACATATATCAATAAAGCATGATTTTCTTTGATAACTTGTTCATATTTAGTTTATCATTGTTTAGTGTTTTGGTTCAAGTCCAATAGATAAGGACTGAGAATTTTTTGATGGCCTAATCAAGCTTAGGCTTGATGATAGTCGGACGAAAATTCTTAAGAAATTATATATGAAGACTCGGATCAGGGCATTAACATAAATAAGCTATATATTTACAAGTCAACATTACAACAAGTTATATACAACAAGACAGTTATCTCTGGAAGTTTTCGGCTACATCTGCGGCTACCTTTTTCGCCGATTCCTGCGCTTCATTTACAAGCTCCAGGGCTCACTCATCTGTGGTGCCGTCTGCGAAGCCGTCTCCTACAGAGTTCACATATATCCAAGGATAGAGTGATTTCGCTTGCGCAAGAGCAAAGCCTGCACTCATGATGGCCACGTCGGTGATATTCTCCATGTATTTTGCTGGTGCCGTCCTGAGCTTGTCGAAGACTTCAACAGCATCCAATGAGCTCGTCCCGAGTCCATGCCTATATAGTGCTGACAAGATCGGCGCGGCAGCGTTGGCGATGTCATCCCTTACACTTTCAGCCCTTCGGACTCTCTCGGCGAAGACATCAAATTGTGCTTGGGATTTGACCTTATAAGCTACAAGAAGGATATGATTACATAAATATTCAAGACCGAGCGAGTTGTAGAGTGCTATCTTAAAAGGCTTACCTTCAAATTCTTCCAGGATTTTCTCATTGTCAGACTCCAGCTTAGCTTTATTGGTGCTTGTTTTCTTCAGCTGGGCCTTGAGGGAGTCGATTTCGGATAAATTTGCTACAACATGAAGGTTTGCAAGCATCAGGATCAAAACAGATTATAAGCAAAGACAGAGCAAGTACAAAGGTGGTTTGGCTTACCCCCGATTGAGCCACGGAGTTCCAAGTTCTCATCTCGGAGCTTCGCGATCTCTGCCCGCAAGACGACCTCTCGAGCTGCAGCTTCTTCTCTGGCGACCTTGAGGTCTTGATGAACATTTTCCAGAGAATTTACATGGGGGACCAGCTTTTCGAGGGTGTCTGATTTGGCCCTTGAGCGACAATATATTCTCTGCATAAGGGGATGAAGATAGTCAATCACATCAGACGACGATGACAAGACAAAGAGGAGATATACTTACATTCATTAGCCGGGTCGCTTTGTTGAGGCTGGCCACGAGCATGTCGCGTTCTTCATTTTCCTTTTGCTTATTTAATACGATACCTTGCTTCACGCCTTCGGCATCGTGCCACTCGATCTTGATAGGAGGGACTGAGTTAGCTGGAGACTTCAGTCGGGCGATTTTCTCCTCTTCGGTTGATTGATCTAGAAAAGATGAATGAAGATAGAAGTAAGAAATATATTGAAGACCAGAGTCTAGAGACTATATTGAAGCTTACCTGTTTTAGGAGTCGGGTCCTCAATTGGTGCCTCCTGACTGTGTGAGCCCTGTAGATCTTCGTCTGGATAGTTTCCAGTTGGGGCATTTTGATTGGCAGTCGAGGGTCCTTCTTCAGCTGACTGGTTTCCAGCCGGGATGTTTTGGCTGGCAGTCGGGGGCTCTACTTCAGGAGCATCCTTACTCGGGGGCTCTGCCTCAGGAGTATCCTCACTCGGGGGAGGGTCTTGAGTCCCTTGTTCTGCGGATCTTGGTGTTTCAGATGCTGCAGGTGGATTTGTGGTTTCAGCTTGCCCGGTGGGATCTATATCTTGAGGTTTCCTGCAAGAAAGAAGATAAAGACAATTGAGTTGGAAGTGAAAAAGATTTTTAACGAAAAGCTGATTCTGGTTATGAGAGATACCTATTAGATCTCCTGATCTTGGGAGTAGATCTGGGGGACGGCTTCGGAGGGATCGTGTTGATTTGTGGAATCTGGATTTCTTCGTCATCCGAGTCGTCGACAACCAGTCTCCTTTTGCTTGCCCGCTTACTGATATCTTCATTACCGGTAGCCCTTTTGCTTTGAGGCTCGACCTTGATTTTGGGGCCACCGGTTGGTTTTTTGGCAGCAAGTCGAGTTGTTATATCGTCATGATACACCTTGTATGGCTTGGAAATAATGAGAGCATTTGCCTACAAGTAGAGTTTTTGAGATATATTGAAGGATATGTGCAAGATTGAAAGAGTTTTGAAGAACCGAGTCGACTTACCGGAGGAGGAGGTCGGAACAGGTTGAAGGGAGGAACCGGCATCTTGTTGCTGTGATCTACTGTGATTCCAGAGGAGAAAATCTTGTACATGCGAGTGCACAAGGCTTGGTAACTCAGAGCATCGCGATCCTCTCGATTGGGGTCGCTTTCACCCTCATACTCGAACGCTGGCTTGGATCTTTCCTTGATGGGCGCCAGTCGGTTCTTGATAAAGTGTCGGGTAATTTGTTCTCCTTGGAGGCCTTTCTTCTTCATTTCAAGAATGTTAGCCAGGAGGTTATTCGCTTCTACCCAATCTTGGTTCTCCGGCATTGCGCTCCAGTTGGCTCTTTGGATCGGTGGAAGGCCGACAAAGTCGGGCAAACTGGGATGGGGGTTCGAGATATAGAACCAGTTTGCGTGCCAGCCCTTGTTGGAGGATTTCAAGGGGAGAGAGAAGTAATCTCTGCGGAGAGTCCCGCGGAGTTGAAAGCCAGCCCCGCCGACGACGCAGGGGTCATCTTTGGTCGGGTGTGGCTTGACATAGAACATACGGCGAAATAGATTGAAGTGGGGAAGGATGCCTAAGAAAGCTTCGCATACATGGATAAATATTGCAATGTGGAGGACAGAATTGGGATTCAAGTGATAGATTTGAAGGCCGTAGTATTCGAGGATACCACGGAAGAAATCGGAAGTGGGAAGACCAAATCCGCAATAGAAGAAAGAGGTGAAGACCACAATCTCACCGGTGTTTGGAGTGGGGAACTCCTCGCCGGCCGCCGGACGCCAGCCAATGATTTCTTTGGGCGGAAGAACTCCGTTCTTTACCATTTCCTACAGGGTCGACTCATTCACGTCCGAGGTCGCCCATTGGTCAAAAGGGATTTCTCTCTCTTCCGCCATGGATACGAGTTGGGTGAAGTTGGATCTAGCGTGGGAGATGGGGATTTTTTGAGGGGATGCTGGCAACTGGATGCGGATGATGGATTATGGTGGAACTTGAGTTCTTTGATGGATGATTTTGCGTGAGCACGAGTTCTCGAATTCCTCAACACGGCTGGTGAACAGGAGTGCGAAAAGGGGAAAGATTTCGAGAAGATGAAGCGGCAGGGACGACGCTAGCGCTTTGAGAAAGATTTTAGGGTTTTTTGCTGGGTTTTCTCGTATTTGGGCCGAGCCCATGAGAAACTTGCGGCCCATCTTATGAGTACAGCTTGACATATGTCCATGAGGACTTAAGCAAATTTGCTCTGGCAATATGCATGTCTCATTGCCCGATGACTTAAAAATCCTTTCATAACAGCAGTTACACAACTTGTTGAAGGTTGGTACGGTGTAATTTGGAAGGTGATAAATAATTTTTTACCCATGAGGGTCGGCTGTGAAGTCTGCTCTGAGATAACTCAGGCAAAAAGACTCGGATGAGCATGAGCTAGCCGAGTATTAAACACTATGCCTTGATTATAAGGTTCTGTGTTATATGATCTTTTATGATTGCTTTTGGCTTAGGCTAGACATTTATTTAACTCAGGAGAGTATGATTACTATAGTTCTTGACTATATGCTTAGTTTGTTTAACTAAACACATAGTCGGGGGCTACACCTAATTAGGTGCATCAGTCGATACACCTAAATTTTTATGTTTGAAATTTTTGAATTGTTTTCAGCCCTTCACAGTCTTTTTGGATGATGAAGTACTCGGGAGACTCAGGCAGAGGTGATGGAGGCACTCAGCAGTAGAAGCACTCGGCTAAGAAGTTACTCGGCCGCGTGTTATTCAAGATCGAGGCAAAGTTATCTCATCGACTGCGAAGTTCTCGGGGGCTACTGTGGAGATTATGGGTACCAGATACCCTCATGGCTAGCTTATCCGACTTACCATAGGGGATAGGTTATGTTCCATGATTATGTAAACCGGCTATGACTTGGGTATTACGTTGCCATTGAGATAAGGTAACGGCCCATAGTCTATAGTTGGTAATGTTGAGGAGTCCGACTTAGAATAGAATAGGTCTCCGACTTGTAAACCCACCCTCCGGGACTATATAAGGAGGGTAGGGCGTCCCTTGAGGGGCAGACGAAAAACACATGGACAGACAGAAAACTTGCGAGAGCCCCTATTGAAAGAGATCAAGAGATCAATAAACACTCGATGGATCGAATCCTCGAAACAGGAGTAGGGTATTACCTCTCATTAGAGAGGGCCTGAACCTGTCTAAACCTTTGTCCCGACTAACCCATTGTGTTTAGCACTTGACTGCTACCCCCAGATTGATATTGCCGAAACCAAGTTTCGACAGAGACATACCTCCTTGTGTTTGGCACTTGACTGCTATCCTCAGATTGATATTGCCGAAACCAAGTTTCGACAGAGACATACCTCCTCGTCGTTCTGCGCTCCGGCGATGGATATGGCGAGAGATCAATGTACTGTTAATTAGTAGTAATTATCCTGCTTTAGCAAGGTATTTATGCTGGTTTGTTGGAGCAAGCTACTAGCTCCAAAGTGGCCTTCAGTACGTATCAAAGCCTTATATCTCTTGAGTTACCGTGCACTACTAATTTTGTGTGTTAGTGATCAGTAATTTTGAGTGGATGAGTAATTAATTAGAGCAAGTTACTTGCTCTAAAGCAGCTTTAGCCGGCCCAAGTACTCGTGTCCTCTCTGTTGTCTCCTCTGTCATCCTGTATATATTTACCCGGCAGCATTAGCTTCCAATCAAATCATCAAACCGCATTTTAACCCTAAACTCTAAATCTTAAACCTTCGAGACAATGGAGCTCACAGTTAGAGTGTTCCTGCTTCTTCTTCTACCCCTCTCCTCCTCTGCGGCCACCGTCACCGCCCCGCCGTCTCCTCGAGCTCACGCTCAAACCGCCGATGGTAATGGCCCCTGACGATTCTTCTTCTTCTTCTTGAGAGAATTAATGTCTTGGTTGTGATCTTTGATAATGCATTTCAGGCGTGCTGGTGAATGGCAACTTCGCGATGAGCCCCCGGAAGATGAACGCCACGGTGATCGTCGGGGGGGACTCGCTGCCGGGGTGGGCGCTGCGTGGCCACGTCGAGTACGTCTCCGGCGGGCCGCAGCCTGGCGGGATGTACTTCGCCGCCGCGCCGGGCGTCCACGCGCTCCGCCTGGGCGCGCGCGCCTCGGCGGCGCAGGCGGTGGCGGTGCGCCCCGGTGCGGCGTACGCGCTCACGTTCGCGGCCACGCGCACCTGCGCGCGCGACGTCGAGTACGAGGAGGCTCTGCGCGTCGCCGTGTCGCCGTCGTTCTCCGCGCCGGGTGACGTCCCCGTGCGCACGCTCTACGGCGCCGCCGCCGCCGATGCCTGGGCGTGGGGGTTCCGCGCCGCCGAGAGGGATGCCCAGGTCGTGTTCAGTAACCCCGCCGACGACGACCACGACGACGGCCTCAACTGCGGCCCGCTCCTCGCCGCTGTCGCCATCAAGGAGCTCCCGGCGCCAATGCCATCCAAAGGTAAACCCAACGCCATGGCATCCGTGGAGGCTAACCTCTTCTTCTTGGATTTGACGACGCCATTGCTGTAGACAACCTGATCCGGAACGGCGACTTCGAGGCCGGGCCGGCGGCGATCCCGAACTCCACCGCCGGCGTGCTGCTGCCGCCGAAGCGGAAGGACGCGACGTCGCCGCTGCCGGGGTGGATCATCGAGTCGCTCCGCCCCGTCCGCCTCATCGACGCGCCGCACTTTGCGGTGCCGCAGGGCCAGCGCGCCGTGGAGCTCGTCGCCGGGAGGGAGGGCGCGATCGCGCAGGTCATCCGCACCGCGCCGGGGCGCGCCTACAACCTCTCCTTCGCCGTCGGCGACGCCAGGGACGGCTGCGAGGGCGCCATGCTGGTACACGCCATCGTCTCCGGCGGCGGCAACGCGACGGCGGCGGCCGTCCCCTACGCGTCGCGCGGCGGCGGCGGCTCCAGGCAGGCCAGCCTGAGGTTCGTGGCGAGCGGGCGGCGCGCCAGGGTGACGTTCTACAGCTCCTACTACCACACCAGCGCCGGCGACGGCGTGTCGCTGTGCGGGCCGGTGCTGGACCAGGTGAAGGTGCAGCCATTGATGACCAAGGCTTAGCTTAAGCTGTCGTATGTCAGCTCGTCGTAATCTTGCATGTGTTGTGTTTGACTAATGTTTAATTTGTCGTTTTATGTGTTTACATTTTTAGATTAAAATTTGTGGTTTTTACTGTTGTCATGGATTGAAATGAGTGCAAATGTGCTACGTGATTTAGCGGTCTTGAATGACATTTGGAAGCTGTTTTCACATTTCAGTATGAAATTGGTTTTTGTATAGAATTGTAGTTCGTTGAACAAAGAACTACGTTTGCTGGTAAATCTATTTCGCGTACTCGATAGATTATACTGGGCTAGTTTTGGGCCTTCTTATTGTTTGGGCCACATGGATCTAAACTCGTGAAGGAAAAAAATCGGCCCATAGTACTATAGTAGGTTAAAAAATCCAATGTTTCTGTAGCATGGAATGCCAATTGCAAAGTACTCAGGCTCTGTTTGGTTGAAGACTAACGTTGTCACATATTTTTAATTAAGGTGGTTAAACTTAGTCTTGTCATACTTTTGTGACAAACAAAATGATAAACTAAGCTTAGGCAAAGTTTGATAAGAAAATAGAGTATATGACATATGGGCCAGGTGGCTAGAAGTTAGATAAAATAGTGTTGTTACAGGAACCAAATACTGTCCACTAAAATTATGATTTGTCTAAGGTTAAGTGTGATAAATTTAGTTGCCAACCAAACAGACCCTTAGCCACCCATTTTTGGCACAAATGACCTTGCATCAAACCTCTACGTAATCTGGGCTGGTGTAAGTGATAAGAGAAATGCATGGATGTACAGGATTTCTCTTAGCGCTTTGGCGAGAGTTATTGCTACTCGACGGTTAATTTTCCCGGTTACCATGAGGACGTGAGGTTACAGCGAAAAACAGTGAGGTTTTAAAAAATGATAAAGATACCTCGCAAGATAACCGTGCAATAACCGCACGATTGTACAAATACTATAACGGATGAACAGCAATGGGCATGAATATCACGATTCACAGACAAACACATTGCAAACTATTTTACAAGTGTTTTGTTTTTGCCAGTCAAATTGGCTACGGTACAAACAAAACACTGTTCGGGTTTGGGAGCTCACAAAGACAGCTGATTTTGGTTACTGTTGTAAGATTCTCCAAAATTTAAAAACCGTTAAATTCCTCCGCTTTATACCTATATTTAAAGAATTCTAATGGGACATAAGAATTTTGTAGATTTTTTATACCAATCAGTTTGGACTAAATATCATAAAACTACATATATTTTGATTTAACTATCACAAAATTACATACCTCCTCCGTCCCAAAATATAAAAATTTTTGGTTGGATGAGACACATTCTAATAGTATGAATCTACACAGAAAGACTATCGTAGTATTAAGATATGTCTTATCCAATCAAATCTCCTTATATTTTGAAACGGATCAAATCTTTTAATATTTTGGAATGGAGGGAGTATTTAATAAGACACAAAAACTATAGATTTAGCATCAAATTTACCTGAAAACTATAGATATAAGGTGGAGTATTATAAAACTATAAATTTAGTAACCAATTTTTCCTTAAAAAAATTATAGATTTTAGAGTTTAGTTTCCTAACACGGTGTCCTGTTAGAGTTATAAATCATGTATTTTTGGGATAAAATTAGCATGAAATCTATAGTTTAGCCATTCAATACCTTAAATATTTAGTTGCGATAAACACAACACTAAATCTGAAGTTGTATGATACAACGACTTAAAATATGTAGTATTATAATAATTTGATAAAAAACATATGTAGTTTGATGAAATTTACTGGTTAGTTTAGTTCCTGCAAGGCTCCTCTCTGTTCCAAATGAGGCTGAATTTTGGAGGGATTTTAGGCAATCTTGGAAGTAATTATTTGTGCTATGCATGGCTTATAGTCTGAATTTGAAGATATTGTTTAGGTGCGGCTTATAATCTGAAGACATAACCGAAGCTATGGAAAAAAATTATAATAGGTTTTTACTCTTAATGGTCGAAAGGTAATGATGGATGAAAAGACCCATGAAAACCCCCTAATTTTTTAATTCCAAAATTTTAAAAATGATTGTGGCCAAATCATCATGCTGCATACCTAGTAGACATTCATTTGCAACCAAATCCAGATGAAATCCCCACATTTCAAATCGAAGAGACGCCCTCAATCATCGCTGACGCGGAAAGTCGCAGTCGGTTTGTCGCGCCCAATTGGAGAAGGATTGATCAAAGATAGGAACCCGGCACGAATCATTGACCGATGCGATTTTGACACGCAGAATCTGAAGTTGCTTTCACGGCCACCCCCTCATCGTACACTACCTTGAGTAGTACTTCACTTGGTTAAAAATAAAACGAGAGTCCACTAGTAGCTAGTACTACCTCCATGACCCTGGCTAGTTTAAATTTGAACTAGCCAACATCATATAAAAAACCGAAGGGAGTAATTGTTAGTACTAATATTACAGTGGTCAATCTATCTAGTTGAGCATTAAAAAAATATCTATCTAGTTCAGATAGCTTTTAAAAGGCATCAAGTTCGTACTCGCAGCTATAAATTCTCATATTAATTAGAAAAAAAGAAAAAAATAAAAGTTAAAATAAAAATATAATTTAAAAATAACTGAAATTCGGAATATAAAATAAATAATATTAAAAACAGAGTCATGTAAAACACAACACAAGATTAATAGAAATTTAAAATAAAAATAAAATAAAATTTAAAAAATCATTAAAATTATCTAAATTATCATGCATTAAAACCATAAAAAAGAGTTCATGACATCTTTAAAACTATAAAACAGACAATTAGGTTACATTTTTAAAATTCTAACGACTATAAAAAGGAGGGGCGATGGACAGGCCGTAAAGGGATAAAATGATGTCGGCCGACGGAACTTTAGAAACTAAAAAAAAGGAACCTAACTATGATTATGTTTGATTTTTAAAATCTCAATGAAAATAAATAAAAGAGGTAGCGGGCGTGCTGCAAATAATACGATCTCGGCGTTTGATAAGACTTCTAAAAATATAAAACGGATGAACTCTTAGAATTTTAAAGGTCCTACAAAAATGAATAAAAGTCATGAAGAGCCAGACAATCAGCAATAAAAAAATAAGGGACGGTGGTTGGTATGACGACTATAAAATTAAAAATCCAATGATAATAATGTTTGTTTTTTAAAATTCTACGACAACGAGATAAGTATTTATTTTTATAAAGAAAATCATATAAAAGAATTTGTATGAGTGCTAGCCGTGCAGTTATGCAGGTTAGCCCTGCTAGTTTGACCTGATTTCATGGCTCATCATCCTCTTGGACCAACTACTGAGCTATACCGACTGATCATCGCTCTATCATCTCAGCAACTATCATGCCAGAATGTCTGGGAAACATGGCTGAATTTCACAAGTGCATTGTTGTCAGATTTTCTCCAATCACGCAGCAACTTGTCCCAGCTCAAAATCCGTCATTGTTTCGTCCAAACATTTCAAACCCAAGCTGTCACGAAAGGGACCATTGGATTCAGAAGCCGTACATACAAACATATAGAGATGCGATCAGATCACTCATCATCAGGTCCACAGCCAAATGGGCCAGGGATCTCCTCAGGCATTGATAGTGAAGAAAACTTTACAGAAGAGGAGACCACTCTACACTATCTGTGGAATGAGAGAGAGAAATGAGAATAGGTCATAGGTGCACAAGCACAAGCACAACCACCTCAACCAAAAGCTCAGCATGGAATGGGAGCAACAGGATGCCTGAATTTTTCAAGGTTTCCGACCAGATTTGTAGTGTACCAAACATTCTCCCAGATTTGTAATGTACCAAACATTCTCCACTCTGCATGTTGCAAGCAGTACAGCAGCCACTGTGCTCAAATCTATGATACATACTGTTTGGTTGGGATACCCCCCAAATGAAGGTTATGTACACCGAAGAAGACGGCATCGCTGGATTTCTATACCAGGATCGATCGGTCGACCGGTCACCAAAAATTTACCGCACGGAGTTGTTGTTTACGCTTCTCGTTTCATCTCTGAAGGGGCGATGCTGTCCCAGGTCCTCAGCTGTTCTTGGCCTCTTGCAGCATCTCCACCACCTTCTTCATCTTGGGCCGCTTCGCCGGGGCGCGCTCGGTGCACAGCATCGCGACCTTGAGCACAGCGAGCATCTGCTTGCGCCACGCGAACGACACGGTGCTCAGCTTCGGGTCCATGATCTGCTCCGGTGTCTCGCCCCTCTCTGGGGCGGAGTGCACCCACTTGACAAGGTCCACACCCTCCCCAAACTCCTCATCCACTGGCAGCTTTGACGTTAGGATCTCCAGCAGCACTACCCCGAAGCTGTACACATTGCCCGGCACCGTCACTTGCATTGTGTAGGCATACTCTGGAAAGGAGGAATTGCAACAACACATTATTATGTTTATGAACAAAAAAGAACTCGTTTAGTGCCCAGATGTGGAGCAAAGTTCAGACTTCAGACCTGGAGGTATGTAACCAAACGAGCCGGCAACTGCACTGATGCTAGCAGTGCCCTTGGAAGGGTCCAGAAGCTTGGAGATTTCCACTTCACCAAGAAGCGCATTGTAGTGCGAGTCAAGGAAGACGTTCCCCGAAGAGATGTCCAGGTGAATGGTGGCGACATGATGGAGGAACGACAACCCTTCAGCGACATCGATGGCAATCGACAACAGCCTTGGCCAGTCAGGCTTCTGGTTGTCACCGTCAGGGTTGTCGACATTGTGCAGCAGCTGAAGCAAGGTTCCATTCGGCATGTGATGGTGCAGAAGCAACGCGACATCCTCATAGATGACATACCCAATGGGACGAACAAGGTTTGGGTGGTTGATGTGCGAAAGACACTCGAGCTCCCGTATCATCTTTGTCTGGTGATGGATAACTGCCCGATCAACCGATTTCAGCTTCTTGACACAGACTACCATACCAGACGGCATGATGGCCTTGTAGGTTATGCTGAATGTCCCATTGCTCACAACATTGGCATCCTTGAATGTTGCCTTGACACAACTCTGGAAGTCGATAGCCTGCTGCAAGCTATCGATGAACATGTTTGAGGCCATGACCTGCGGCGCTGCTACTACAACCTCCCCCGTCTCAGCCATCTTCGCTTCAGCCTCCTTCTCTTGCCTCTCACGCCACATGAACAACGCCACCACCAACGACACCACAGAGAAGATGAGCACGCAGGACCCGACAACTGCCAAAGCCACCCTGTAAGATATCTTCCTGTGGTCCATCCCATAGTTGGATCCATAAATTGGCCCGCAGTCTACAACCAGCGGGTCGCCACACAGCTTGGTGTTGCCGGAAAAGCTGGACGCCGCGCTCTTCTGGAATGGAGCAAACACAGGGATGGCGCCACTTAGCCGGTTGTTCGACAAATTGACCTCAATTAAGCTCAGCATCCCTCTCATATCACCCGGTATCTCTCCGGATATCTCATTGCTTGACAAGTCCAGCGCAACGAGCTTATCAAGCCGCCCAAGTTCACGGGGCAGCGGCCCGACAAGGTGGTTGAAGCTAAGATTCAGAGCAATCTGCAAACTCTTGACCCTGCCAATTTCAGCTGGTATGTCACCAGTAAGATTGTTGTTGCCAAGTTGCAGCTCAAGCAGCCGGCCACAGCCGCCGATGTCGACCGGAATGCCGCCGGAGAACTCATTGTGATCGAGCAAAATGAACTGCAACCTCGACCCACTACAGATGCTCTCCGGCAAACCGCCGCGGAACGCGTTGTAGCTCAGGTCGAGCTTGCTGAGGTTCCGGCACCTCAGGATCGACCTCGGGAACTCGCCGGAGAGGCCATTGCTGGAGACGATGAGCTCCTGCAGGTTCCTGAGCTCACCGAGCACGTCGGGGACCTCACCGGCGAGGCGGTTGTAGGCCAGATTGAGCAGCGTCAGGTTGGCACAGCGCGCGAACTGCGCGGGGATCCCGCCGGTGAGCTCGTTGCTGTCCGCCTCGAAGTAGGTGAGGCTGGTGACATCGCCGATGGACGCCGGGATGGCGCCGGCGAGGCGGTTATTGCCGATGCGCACGTTGGAGAGGCCGGCGCAGCGGCCGATGCTGTCCGGGATGGTGCCGTTGAGGCGGTTCACGGTGAGGATGAGCACCTGGAGGTTGCCGAGATCGAAGAGGCTGCTCGGGATGCTCCCCTCGAGGGCATTGGAGTGGAGGTTGAGCACCTGGAGCTTGGAGGAGAGGCCGAGGCCGGAGGGGATCGGGCCGGAGAGGGAGTTCTCGTAGGCGGAGACGACGCGGAGGCCGGGGAGCGAGGCGAGCCAGGCAGGGATGGCGCCGGTGAGGTTGTTGCCGGAAATCTGGAGCTCCTGGAGAGCCCTGAGCGCCCTGAGCTCGTCGGGGATGTACCCGGAGAGCGCGTTGTTGGAGAGGTTGAGGAACCTGAGCCCGACGGCGCCGGCGAGGGAGGGCGGGACGCCGCCGGAGAGGTGGTTCATCGACAGGTCGAGGAACTCGAGGCGGGGGAGCCCACCCAGCGCCTCGCCGGGGACGCCGCCCCGCAGCGCGTTGAACGACAGGTCCAGCCGCGCCAGCGCCCGGAGCCCCGCCACCGCCGAGAAGTTCCCCCTCAGCCCGCGCCGCGGCAGGTCGATCGCCACCACCGCGCCGCCGCCGGCGCACGTGACGCCCCGCCACGCGCAGTAGTTACCCTTGTCGTCCTCCCCCGCCGCGCCCCAGTCAGGCGGCGCCAGCGCACGCCGCAGCTCCCGCATTGCGTCCTCGTCCCCATCCGCGGTGGCGAGCCACGCGGCGCCAAGAACGCAGGCCAAGAACAAGAACGCAGCAGACGGCATCACCGGTGGTTCTTGGCTTCTTGGCGCCGCAGCCGCCGTCGATGTGCTCGCTCCGGCGACACCAACCAACCAAATCCGCCGGCGCCGAGCTCCTCGCGTCTCCCCTTTTCTCGTGAGGAGGAGACACGACCTGTGGCTGCTGCAGCTGCAGCACAGCAGCTGCCGCCTAGCTACACAGCCTCACACTGTCACTCACACTCAGAGCGCTCTCTCTCTCACTCTCATGGGGAGTTTTTAGAGAGAGAAAGTAGGGGAGGGAAAGGTGGTTGGGGGGGGGGGGGGGGGGGGTGGCGTTGTGCTCAACGCATGGGGTTGAATTCCACTGTTTGGGTGTGGGAGACTGTTTGTGCGCTTGAAGGCTATGTCAACACATGGGATTGTACACTGAAACCATGCAAGCCCCAACATTCTGTTACCGGTGAGGCTATCTTTAGTTTAGTTTAGTTTAGTTTAGGGGGTGGTTTCGCATTGGGGTTTATCGTTTGTTCGTGCGGATGATGACAATAGTTTTTTTTAACGTATCTTTTGGTTTACATACTAGGCATATGCATAATACGGTTGTTTGAATGCAAATGATGTAAAATGAGGTGGTTAGTATGATCTGCTTTACGAAATGGTAATTTAATTCATAGTACTAGTACTGGTACGTTTGTCTCGTGAAAGTTATATGCTTGTAGGTGCTTGTTGTGTAATTTAGAATCTAAAGCCGTGGACGGATTTTTATTCACCTTATCTGTTCCGGAATAAGATTCACTTTGCACATACTAAAGTGATAGCGACAAACATTTTAAGTTTTGTTGGTTTAGTCAATAAATCACATCAATAGCCCGTCATAACAAACTGATTCAAGTTAGGAGACTACCACTTTTTTATTCCTGATGTCTCCTTTAGAACGAAGAAATTTTACACTAATTTTAAAAGAATTAACTACATCCTATGAAAATTTTCTTGTTCAAATATCCTTAAATAAATGTCTCCTAGGAAGTTCTCATAAAGTCTCAATGTCATAATATTGTTATTTAAGAGAGTTTTATTAATTTTGTGTAAAAAGAATGTTTAATTAATTTATCATATGGTATTAATATCGTACAAGGAAAAAAATCCAACCTCCTTTTATTATTATAGGGTTGTTCGGCAAGCCAGAATACAATGGTACAGCTTCAACCCGTTGTTATTTTCGTGATTTGCGAACTGTTATTACTTGTTGCGGCTGCGCCGTATCCCAAACAGTCAAACAACCCAAATGAACTTAAAACAGTTGCCTGGATTTTTTTTAAAAGAAAATCAATATTGTCGGAGATTATGCTGGCTGAGCCTGAATGGTCGTATTTTCACTCACTGGGTCCCAGAAACTCAAATACTTCATCTCCGATGCACGTAGCATTTTGTGGATGGACATATTGAATTTCTCGGCTGTTGAGCCGGTGAATCTTTGTGCTCTGTTCCTTTCCCTACCTTGATTTGATCCAAAACAGTCACTGCCAGCCAATTAATTACTCTGATTAAGGCGTACGGATTGTCTTAAGTCTACTGACATTAAGGGTGCCATTGTCCTTGGCACTGATGAAAGGCTTCCCCTGGTTAGCATGATGCTGATGCAATCATGCTGGTTACTCTCTTAATTAGCATTTTCTCTTTCCATTACTCTATGTGATTTGGTGATTGGTAGTAACTACGTCCTCGTAAGCCATAATTTGATTCCTTTTTTTATCTCCCTTTCTGGACCATTTCATCAGCTTTGCAGCTGAATCGATTCCCTGGGTGACTAATTATCCTTGTGCTTCTAAATGACAGCCACTAACCATCATGATTATAATGATTTTTTGGCAAGACCAATTGAGCAAACTGGTAGGCTGAAAACATGATGGCATCTTTTGCATGCTAGCTCTCAGCAAAAGGAGAAGAAATTATTCTTCCTTTCTAGAGGTTAGGCCTAACAATAAAAATGTTTCTTTTGTGCATGGAAATTATTAGTGATGTCAATGCGTATGAAGACTCTAGTATTCAATTCACAGGTCGCCAATGGTGTATGTGCTCTGGCATGCATCATTTGGTCGTAATCTGTTCATAATTTGAGGCTACATTTTGAAAAAAAAAATTCTGGAAGGCCAACTTACAAAAATCCCTACATTTATTTTAACATTTTTGAGAGACTAATTATTTTTCACGTTGCCTCTTTTCTTTTTTATATTCCTTTTCAACACCCGCACACATTTGCTTTTGCATATCTCTAACTCTTTTTTTTCAAGAGATTCTAACAAATGTCGCCGGAGGTAAGCGTCTGATTTCGTGTTTTGTCATCTACTAGTGTAAATTCCAGGAAACATATAAGCGATTTTGTCTATGAAATCCGTCGTCAATGTGTCGACAATGGTAATTTTTACACTTATTAATGGCAAAACATAAAATTGGGATGCTCGTTTTTAGTATCGGTTACAATATCTTTTTTTAAAGAGCTTCACTTTTTTTTGAAACACTGTACAAATGTAAATGCTCACAACGCGTATGTACTCACCCCAAAACATAAAATTGGGACGCTCGTTTATAGTATCTGTTATAATATTTTTTTAAAGACTTTCACTAATTAGCCGTAAATACGAGTACCCATGTCAAATTTAGAATTCGAACCCGAACCCAAACTCGAATGACTGGTTTCACCACAAGACACCTAACCAGTTAAGCTACGCTCACTTCATCACTTGTTTTTTCTTTGATTATGAAAACTGCCACATCACCAACACGCACGCCACATATACACACCCGACATGTGTATTTCTTTTTAGGGATAATTACGTTCTTGCCCCTACTTTGAGTTACAATTATGATTTTGCTTTTTTTATGTGGTTTGTGATTTTACCCCTCTACTCTTTGAAACAAACAAGCTTCAGTTTACCCCTGTTTTGGATAGCGTTAGGTGGGCCCAGATTTTGTGGGATAAAGAAATGAAATAGGCAAAGAAAAAATATTTACAAAAAATAGAAAGACCATTGTACCCCTGTAGGAACACTTAACACAAACCCAGCCATCCAACCCAACCACACTGCCCTTTCCCATCCCAAACCAGTGGATGCAGGCGACGGAGGTGGCGGCACCGGAGCAACTCACGAGCAGGCTGCGGCGGCTCAAGCGGCGGCGCCGGTGCATCGTGCGAGCGGACGGAGGCAGCGTGCGGGCGACGGCTCGAGCGGCGCTGCTCGACAGTGAGGGAGCAGGCAGCGCTGCTGGGGCAACGCGCGAGCGGGCGACGGCTTGACGACGGTGCTGCACAGAGTGCTCTTCTCTGTTCTCTTGGCGTCAATGATGAGAAGACGCCGCTCATAGCCTCAACCTCCGTCCACCTTCTCTCCTCCCCCCATATCATCCTCTCCTTCTTCAGTAGTTGGACCATCAGATCCGATGGCAACATGGTCAAATCGGTCAGATGTGGTGACCCTAGGGTCATGGCCACCGGTTCTTTTGGCGGCTGTGAAGCATCATGGAGCGGCCACAAGGAGTCAAGGACGCACGGCAAGCACAGGCTCATCCATGAGGCCAAGCGATGCCGCCTGATTTTCTTTTTCTTTTTTCCCATCTCATAGTATTTGGGATAATTTTGTTTGGTAATTCTTTTGTTGTGAATGTGATGAATCCTTGGTGCATTTTTTTGCGCCCTGGGCAATTTCTGTGATTAAGTGTTGTTAAAATGATATCAAAACTCTATCAAAATCTGTGAAGGGTAATAGGGTATACATGTCTTCTTTCAGCTGAATTGACACCGTTAGTTGATCTTAACATAGTAAGGACAAACTGTTAGTTGATCTTAACATAGTAAGGACAAACTGAAACTTCGTTTGAAAAAAGTAAAGGCAAAATCACAAACCCTAAAAAAAAAAAAATCATAATTACAACATACAACATAAATTAGGGGTAAAAATACAATTAACCCTTCTTTTTAACACAATGTTGAGATGATATACATGACATGAGAAATATGAAAACCTACTTCTTTAATTAGCTAATAACTGATTATTACATGCCACTGTAGTCTTGTAGATTGTTCGATGTAGTGTGTTAATGTTGCACATACTTTGTACTGTGTCCCTTCTGTTGCACAACCTTGGAGGCAGGGAAGCACTTGAATACTTGATGCTAGGTTTGTTAAGGTGCATTGAATACAGATAGGTTATTAATTACATGCTCTGCTCCCTTTAATTATTGTTTTTAGTTTGCTCCCATTAATTGTTTTTAGTTCCATGCAGCGGTAGCTAGCTGGAGCTGCCCAAGTTTGTCACCCCTTGAAACATGGAATATTTGTCCTGTGGAGACCAAGCAATTCTAAAAGCTAAATACAAAATATTATGAGAAGTTAGGCCAAAGAACAAAAGGCTTCCCTTTTGCATGGGAATATTTTTATGGTATTTTTTTCAAGGTATATATACCCTTATGTTGACCACTTGTCTATATCAAAACATTGTTTCCACAAGCTTAAAAGAATTGGAGTGAGTGTTATGTAAACTATTGGGTCGACAGCTAGATAGTCCATTCGTTTAAAATATGAGGTGTTCATGCACCCGGTCACATTACACATTACGCCTAGTTTGGTAGACTACCGCAGAAAAACATTTTTGCATGTGGCTGAAATAGATTTTTTCAGGCGAACAACACAACCGTCTGCCCCCACATGTATATAAATATCAACATTTTGCCATGTAGATAGCACAACCGCATGCGAAAAGTGATTTTCGCAGGCAATGAGTTATGCCGTCCGCTAGCAAAAACCAAATATCGCAAAAAAATAATTCAAAAAGTCAAAACCCTAGCTCAAATCCGTCCTAGCCGCAGTCGTCATCGATGTAGTCCGCTGTCGCCGTCGTCGTCAAGACTCCGCCACACCCGAGGTCGCTGGTGGCAGATCCGCCCCTCCTAGGGCTGGGGCCATTGGATCCACCACCGGGCAGCTTGTCGTCGTCGTTGTCATCGTCAGATCTGCGAGAGAGGATTGCATCTTGTCGTCGTTGTCATCGCCGGATCCGTAAGGAGGGGAAGGCTGGCGACAGTGGATTCGCGCCTCCTCGTGCTGTCATCGTCGGATCTATGAGGGAGGGAGATCAGCAACACGGATCCGCGCCTCCCTTGTCACCGCCACCAAATCTGCTCGAGGCCAGTGGCCTCCCTCGTCGTTGTTTGCCTACCACGCCTCTCCTTGTCGTTGCTCGCTGGCCAACCCTTCTCGTCGGGTGTGAGAGTGAGAGGGAGGGGAGGTGGTGTGAGGAGTGAGAGGAAAGGGGAGGAGAAGAGAGAAGGGGAAAGAAATAGAGATGGGTGAAAAAAATGCATGCGAACCTCTTTGCGAAAATTCAGTTTCGCACGTGAATCTTTAATGAACAGCTCCCAATTCTTTTTACATGGGCCTTTAAGAATTCTTTTTAGTGTATCTGAATAAAAAGTCATCCGCAAAAATCGTATTTTATAGCGATATAAAGGAATATTACAGAATTTTGAGGAAATTTAACTGACCAGTGTGAAATTCTCATGTGTTCTGAAGGAGCCCAACATATCGTCAAAGTGAGACAATCCTTTTGTATGAATACAACAGACTTTGGATGATACGTTTTGCTTGCCTCTAGGGCTTTTTTCGAGCAAGTGATAGCTATAACAATTAACACATCATGTACACCTGCTTTAGCATAACTATAAATACATACTAGCACTATTAGCATCTATGTCACCTATTTCTCTCACAGAACTTGTTAAAACCCATGGGATAGCGGACTATAGATATGTAGCACGCTTCTCTTTTGACTCTCATCTTTCGTTTCTTACAACTCAACGCAAGTCTGATATAGCAACAGATATAGTGTACTTACATTACCTTATTATATTTTATTTGTATATAATGCATTGTTGTTGAATGACAGCAGTGTCTGCCGAAAAGGCAGGCTTCACTTGAGTGGGAAGTAAATGCAATATATTGGTATTAAAATTCTTTTTCTCGGGGATCCCCCAGTACATGTCCCTTGGGGCCTATTTATAGGTCTAATACAGGCTCATGCACCCTAAGGTTTCTAAGTAAAGGGAAATTTACATGGTTATCCTTATGACAGGGACGTTTACGAGGGCAATTACAGATAATTTAGGCTTGGGCCTCTTTTTGGGCCGCTGGATGGGCCTCCCCCCCAGCGAGTTGTCTCTGCAAGGCCCTGAATCCTTCATCTGGGGACGAAAGGTCCTTTGCTCTGGGAGATGGAAGCCTTCGGCCTGGGGACGAAGGCTTTCGGCCTTGCCCTTAACGTGTCACTTCGCCTGGTGGCTTCGTCAGGAGCTCTAGTCTTTTAGGCAGCCCGTGCTCTACCTTGGTGATCATCATCGTGTTTTGGCAAGACCCGTCGAAGGCCCTCATGTCATGCCTCCAATATGCATAATGTTTTTCTTATTCCTATGGAGATGAATTGGTTCCTATAAAATAAAATTCATGGGTTCAAAAAGCCTTTAGAAGAGCAGTGAAAGATAAACCATTTAGCTTCATTCCATTTGAAGTTCATCTCGCATAGGGCTTGTGATGTGGGCCCAATGCAGCCCAGTAGCATCATGCCCAGTTGTGCTGCATGGACAACACACGATTTTTTTATTTTTAATTTTATTTATTAAAATATTTAAAAAATAATTTTCTATTTTAAAAATTTACAAATCTAGTCGCCCATCGCTCTCCGGGAGGACGTTTTTTAAAAATAGTTCTCCTAGAGGGCGATTTATCTGACGTGGTAGACGGCCGTTCGGCCAACGGCCGGCCAACGAGGGAGAAAAAATTTGCAGGTGGCCCCTTGCCGTCCTTCGGAAGGGCGTTTTTCCACTGTTGGGTGTCGCCTGCAAAGGGTGGTGAGGGTGACCTGGCTTTTTTGTAGGTAGCCCCCTTGCCGCCCTCTGGTAGGGCGTTTTTCCACTGTTGGGGGCCGCCTTCAAAAGGGCGGTGAGGGTGACCTGACTTTTTGCAGGTGGCCCCCTTGCCGCCCTCTGGTAGGGCGTTTTTTCACTGTTGGGGGCCGCCTTCAAAAGGGCGGTGAGGGTGACCTGACTTTTTGCAAGTGGCCCCCTTGCCGCTCTCTGGTAGGACGTTTTTTCACTGTTGGGGGCCGCTTTCAAAAGGACGTACCGGGGCGTAAAAGAAACTTTGCAAATCGAAACGATACAATCCCATTAATTTATAATGCGTGACGCATAGAACAACACACCATCATAATTAAACATTATTATGATAAGATAGTTAAGAAGTGTCTTGGATACACGATACAAATTTGTGAGTCCCGACGAATCGAGTTTGAGCTTATCTACCGACCCCTTCTACGTCGTTCAACGTGAACTGCATTTTCGTGCTCCTTCAATCGCTGGTACTCTACTTGTGTTTCAGACTTAGTTATCTTTTGGCCATTATATGTTGGATTGACATTGTCGATCCACAAAGTGAATCCGCACCTCCTTGGATTGCTCTGAGAAATAAACGTAGTTAGTAAGTTAGGGTAGTAATATTATGCAGATGGTAGCGAAATTGAAAAAATATAAGACGTACAACAAAGTTGTTGTCTACGTTGGGGTAGACAAAATATCTCCTGCCAAATGTTTGTTCTGCAAAGGAGGTAGCCACCTGGCAGCGATATCTACAACCATACTTTGGACTCTCCGACCATTTAGGTAAACCTAATGGATTGTTCCTCCAGTCTAAGCTTGCAATTTGTACCCGACGTTCGTACTCCATCCATGCCTGAATGAATTGTGTGGTCATCTCAGGTTGCGTTATCGTTTGACTGATGGAAGTAACTCTGACTGTATCGATCCACTGTACGAATTGACATTTCCTTACATCCTCCTATTTGTACAATTTTGTAAGAAGAGGTAAGTGTAGGAAAGTAGCGATTAGTGGTACCAAAAAAAATCATACTTATGACAAAATCGTCATCGACAATGTTAGGACACACGAAGCATCTTTGTCCTCGAGTTTGTTGTTTTACGGACCTTATTACCTGACAACGGTCACCACAACAACACTCTGGACGTTCCCGCCATGTGGGGAGTCCCAGGGGATTTACCTGCCATTCTAAAGCTTTTGCAGCAATTCGGCATTCATGCTCATCCTTCCGCCTAAGGTAGTCTGATCTTGCTTCACTACATGAATATCCACGTGTTCCATCGTTTTGTGGTTTCTCCGTATCTACCCATTCAATGAAGTTGCACACCATACGATATGTCTGCGTAAGATGTTATGATAGCGCAAAAAAGCGTTTTATGTATTGATTATAGTTATTTGAATTTGGAACAAATGAATCATACCTGATCAATGTTTGGGCATTGGAAGAATCTCCTGCCTCAAGTTTCTGCCATGAGGGATGACTTAAGTATGCATCGATCCCCACAAGCGCACAACGGACGGTCACACCATGGGGGACACCAACCGGCGAGAGAATCGCTTCGCCAATTGAGACGCTCAACAAATGGAGCTTCCATTCTCTTTAGATTCGTTGGAATTTGAAAGATGATATGAAGAGCTTGTATTCGGCTTGTCTATTTTATTGTGGAGCAACCAGTGCTAGAACAGGACTTAATGAGAGCCATTTTTTTCCACCATATGTGACAACACGAGCACGCGTGAGCAGGATTTACTTTATCTTAGAAAGTAGCGCCGAAAGTTGATCGTGACAACTCGAACTGGCAGTGTGTCCGTGCACTGTGGTTTACTGTGCGAGCCAAAGTAGTTGGTAGGGTTTCTGCAGCGTGCCGACGACATGAGCACATGCGAGCAGGAATTACTTTACCTAACAAAGTTGCAGGGAAAGTTGATCTTGACAACTTGAGCTGGTGTTGTGTCTATGTACTGTGGTATACTGTGCGATGTAATGGACCCGAACCTTAAATGCCGAAAGTTTGTTGTCGTATGCATAAGTAGTTGTAGCAGCGTATGGAGGACAGGAACCCTATATATTAATGGGTAAAGACAATGGAACTGTAACAGTAACTGCAAAAGTAGGATTGGTCCACAGAACTATAAACCAAAAGAACAATGCGTACAAGCACTCAAGAGGTGGACCACTACTGCCGAGCCCTCTTACCCCTGTCCCTCCTACCCTAGGCCCTAACGTGTCCCTGGGAGTATGTCAGACGGTCCGGTGGTATGGCACGGCCTGCCCGTCCCTCCGGTACTGGTGTGACCGGCGGCTACTCCTAGGTCTGCGGTGGTGGAGCTCCGCCAAGCTGTGAGGAGCCAAGTATCTCCTGGTCTGTCACGCCCTCCAAGTCGTCGTCGTAGAAATGGTCGCTAGGACCAGAGCCGCCGGTGTGTGAGGAAGAGACTCCTGCACCATAGATCCCCGCTTGAAACCCTGTGGGAGAAAGAACATAAAGTTCATCGAGGTAAATAATACTTGTAACAACGAGTACAATTAACATAAGTAATGAATGACGCACGCTCACCTAGAGGGACTCGCGGCTGCATGTATGGACGAGGGATTGACGCTCTGTGTGACGAAGTGCTAGCTCCGGCAAAGGCGTGAAAGGCAGAGGAGGACCTGCGAGCCATGCATTTTGTTATGACGTGGTCATGTTACCGATACTAAATCAGATATTATGGAACTAACCTCTGGGCGGAGCACTACCGTGGGAATCCGCTGCTGTAGGTCTCACAACTCGGCCGTAGGGGCGTGTGGACGTGGTGGTGCTAGACCAGGTGGAGGTACCGCGTCCACGGTGTTGTGACAAGAGAAGAAGCGCATGACAGTGCTTATCGTGAATCCAGTCGAATGTCAGCCTTTACTCAGCATCACTTAAGTATAAGCCAGCGTCCAACCTGACTACCACCGAGTTAATATCGGCATTGACAGCTTGTGCGGCATCGACCTATTCAGGAAATAAGTAAACATGTCAGTACCAATTAGAGAAAAAATGAAAGAAGTGAGCAGAAGTTCGATGTGCCCCCAGGAAGTACTCTCGGTCACGGTGCATGGGGTATGCGTCCTTGATAGCGGCAACGTGCGACTGTGGGGTGGCTGGAGTGTAAGTCACACGGGCACGAGTGCGAGGTAACTACCAGCAGAGGTAGTCACGGTAGTTGTCCTCTGTGTGTGGCCAGAGCTCATCGATCACCTCCTCTGGTGCTAACAGCCAGTCGTCCACGTACTGCTGTACGCGTGGAGCCCACAGTGTGCCGGCTTGCTGTCCCCGGTGAGTCAACCTGTCAAGAGCAGAAACTTAGATAGCTCGATGAATGAAATAACATCATATTTGTAATATGGACACTTTGTACTCACGAGTAGTCTCCAGGGAGGATGGTAGGCGCCATGTCTCCGGGGAAAACCTGCCTCAGGCCAAACTGCCTCATCACACGCTGTGGGCAGTGAGGCTCGACAAAGATGTCGAACACCAACGGCAAAGTCGTGAGCCAGTACGCCCAGTCACGTGTGCACAAGGACGAAAGTCCTAGCGGTGCTGTTGCTGCGACGGCCTCCTTCGTATACGGCTCCCAGACAACGTCGTTGGGCTGGAGACAATCGAACTCGAACACGAAGTCTGGGTAGCCCCGTCTCACCTGCACGTGGGCGTAACGACGCTGCAACATACAAATATGGGTACACATGTTATGAACGAGCGTTAAAGAAAATGAACAGTGAAATGTAAAAAGTTTGTACTTACCCCACGTCGACACCAGTACGTCCCCATCGTGGGGCCGTCCTCTGGCCACTCTGCACTGCGACCTGTCTCGTATGGTGCGTGGTCCACCACAGGTCGTCCTATGGTGAACCTCTCAGCTGCCCAAAGCTGAAGGTGTAGAGGGCAACCAGCGAAGACCGCTCCCGCATTGGTCTTTGTGCACACCTCACAGAGGGCACGGTAGGTGGCCGCTAGCACTGCAGATCCCCAGCTCTACCTAGGCACGTTGCCTGGCTCAGCATCCGCGATGGCCCGTGCGTAGTGGATCAAACCTTTGTCGATAGCGTGCCCTGTAGTGCTGGTGAACATCACTCATCCGAACAGCCAGAGCAGGTACACCTCTAGGGCGCGTCAGACCGAGTACTCATTGGCGTCCGGGTGAAGCTGGTCAGCCTACAGTTATTAACCAAATATTAGTACAAATGAATAGATTGGTTCAAAAAACCATAAACCCGTTCAAGCAGTTAACTTACAGTATAATGAAGCAACCAAGCCTTGCTCGGCCCGGCGGTAGTGTACGGGTGTAGGGCAGTGGGTGGCGGGAGACCGGGAAGGCGCATCACGTGCGAGAAACACTCCGTGATATCCTCCTTCCATCCACCAGCACCGTCTACAGGACCAACTGCGTCTCCTACAAGTGGTAGCCCGAGAACGTACGACATGTCCTGCAGTGTCGGTGCCATCTTCCCATAGGGAAGATGGAACGTGTTCGTCTCGGGCCTCCAACGATCTGCCAGAGCGGCAAGGAGTGATCGGTCTGCATCCCACCGCTTTGCTGGGTCTCTCTCGTCCGCCCTCGCCTCAACAAGCCTACAAAGCGGTAGGAGGCCTGCCTCACGCAACCTGCGTAATGGAAACCTCAAACATTACTACTAATAAATTAGAGCCAGTCAAATGTGCTGATAAAAAATTGGAACGAGGCGTACCACGAAACGTGTCACGGGTCGACATGCAATAATTGTCGTGAAGTACATGGACAGAAGGTGCCGAGCTGCGCACTTTGGACTGTTGACAAGTACGTGCCACGATTCAAGAGCTCAGGTGTGTCGTCCGCCATACCTGCATACCAAAGAATGATTAGAAACACAGTAAATATTACTTAAACATAGTTAAGAATAGTAGAAACAAATATTACTTCAGCATAATGCTATAGAGATTACAACAACATTACAATGCTACATCATATTGTTCGCAACATTAGGATAAATACCGAATAGTTCACAATACAATACCGGTGTACAATACCGGATACTTCATGGTTCACAAATAGTACAATTACAACAAGATTAATTGAAATTACATGATACGACTACTTAGTCCGAATACTCATTACGATACAATATCGGTCTACTTCATGGTTCCCAAACAATATTAGACCATCACATCGCCTGCCGCCTGGGACGTGCTTGCCTGGTTGTTGTTTCTTCCCCTGGTGGTCGCCTTCCATCACTTGCCTCTCTAGATAGACTGACATCCGCGACGCTAGGACCTTCTGCAGTCTTTGGGCATTTCTTGTAAGTATGGTCGCGCTGATCACACTTGCTACAACGTACAGTCCTACCATCAGCTTCGGTCTCATCCATGTCATTTCTAATGCATCTTGTCTGACGCCGGCCCTTTTTCACCCTTAGCTTGGATGGATCTGGAATGTAAAAAACTTAGGGCCTCAGAGTTGTCTAAGATCCTAAGATCCCAAACCCATATATCTCCTCACTCCATGTATGATAGATTGCTTCTTTCCTGAAATAATGTGACACGTACACATCGAGAAGTATGCCACAATCACCGGTTGTGACAAGTACGTGAGAGCAAGGCAGGTGTCGAAGCTTAGGTTTCATACAGCTGCAACTGCATCCACCATCCGCTTTGAGGACACATTCCTGCATGGCTTGCTTACGGTAGATACATCGCCTGCTCCTATCAACACACATTATTGCATACCGATGTACTTTTGTGCCTTGAGGAATGACTCTATGCCTTTGTGCCTTAGCTATTTTATCTTCCATGTACTTAGTTACTACACTGCCAAATATTATATTGTTATCTGCCATTGAGGGACCAATTTTCTTGTATCGATCCCTGAAGTAGGCCTATGTACCGTGAAGGATAAATTCGACAATACCAACCAATGAGAGTTCTTGCACTCCTCGCATTACCCAGTTGTAAACCTCGGTCAGATTAGTTGTCATTATGCCATATCGAGAACCATTGGTGTCATACAATAGAGACCACTTCTCCTTTGATTCGTTCTCAATCCAATGAGTGAAATTTCGGATAGATTATCCCGACCTCCTTCTCATTGTGGGTGGGTAGTCATGTAGTGCACCAAGAGGTATGGGAGGCTCGTCAACTTCAGGTTGTGGCCGGCGAGATTGCTCGTCTGTTTGCTTAGTTGTCAACTTATCCAACATTCTCCACAACTCATTAAATTTCTTCTCTTGATTCTGTGCATAGAGCCTTTTGAAAAGATCCATCAGATGCTTGTTCTTGAATTGCTTGTAGAAATTGGCACCATGTGACGCATGCACCACCTACTCTGAAGATCAGGTCATCTGGCTGTAATTCCCTTCTCATCCCAACCATTCTGCAAGTAGTCAATAGCCCACAACATGCCTGCATGACGATCATGTATAAGGCAAACATTGGGTCTCATACACACGACCGTGATGTGTACTCTCTCCCGAAACCAGTACCAGCTTTCAGTGTTTTCACTCTCTATAAATGCAAAAGCCATAGGTAACACTGATTATTCCCATCAGCTTCAATTGCTGTCAATATCTGACCTCTGTATTTACCGGTCAAAAATGTTCCATCTATGCATAGTACAGGACGACAATGCACAAAAGCGTTGATGCAAGCACCCAATGAGAAAAATGCTCTTTGCATCACACTCTTGGTAGGACCATCAGCCGATTGAAATGTATGCATGTCATAGTAAGTATTACTATTACTGTGGGCAATGCTGGCTAACAGACGAGACAAATTATCATAGGATGCTTCAAATGTGCTATACCTCATCTCTAAAATCTTTTGTTTAGCTCTCCAGGCCTTGGCATAGTTTATGGTGTACTTGAATTTGTATTCAATGTAGCTAATAATTGATCTTGGTTCAAAGCCATTGTTGCAGACTACACTGCTATACATCTTACTTGCAACAAAAGCTGAAGTGATGTTACGGTGATACTTCTCCACCCCTTGTAAGTGACACTGGTACTCGGTCACAATGCTAACTTTCCAATAATCAATCCATTTACCCTTATATGCATGAACACGCTATGGACAATCTTCCCTCACACACCTCACTTCATACACATAATTGGTTGACTTGATCACTCTAAACTCTCTTTGCAATGAGACCGCCCAATGCTTCACTGCCTCCTTCATATTCTCCTTATGAGCATACCTAGCACCCTGAATTACCTCGTTCTCCTTGTATTCCTAGGGTATATGATACCCCTTTGAGATAACAAGTCCTGAGAAATCCTCTTTTGTCCAATCAGTGGGTATTACATCATTTTCCTCATCGGATGATACGTCGCCCTCTGCTTGCTCATTATCCGAATCTTCCCTCTCTATTCCATTGACAATCGTATCGACTCTCTCCCCCTCATCCGCCACGCTCATGGCCTGCACCACCCTTGTTTGATTTTCCTCATTTTCCATCGATGGTCCAACACAATCCTTCACATGGCTTGGACCCTCAACATTTTTGATTTCCATTGCAACATTTCTATCCTTTTCATGCACCGACACAAAAATAACAAGGGGCCATGACCGTTCAAAAGCCATCTCCACATACCGTCTCCAAGCATCAGTGCTATCCATCGGCATTAGTTCCCAAAAATAATCTTCTGCTGCACGACTCATTACAATAGATACTGACATTGTGTTGACTTCTGGGTTTATTCTAAATCCTCGCAGCAACCAACTATAAATTGACTGAAATATTTTCTCGGCAGGCCTATCAATGCCCTTTGATGTCATTCTAAAATCTGACAGATCAACACCATCTGGACCAAATCTAAGGTTGCCTTGACCGTGAACTAACTGAAATATGACCTTACTTGACATTGTGCCTAATGAAACAAAAAACTAGGTTAACTAAGTTTGAAACATAATCACCAGATCTAATGTCGAGTTCATCAATACGTACTACGCCCTAAGTTATATGGTGCTCCAGATGTACCATATAACTCAAATATATTGTATAATTTGCACTATACCCTAAATCTCAATTTCTATAAATATGTCTGACGGAGCGTGAAACTCCTCACCGGGAGACCGCGCAGGTCCCCCTTTGCCGGTTCGGCCGGGGGCACAAGGTGAAATTCTTAGCCCCTGATCTGTGGGATCTCAGCGAGAAAAACGCGTGAACGCAGGTGATTTAGACAGGTTCGGGCCGCTAAGAAGCGTAATACCCTACTCCTGTGTTCTGGTAGATCTGAGAGTCTGATGGAATCCAGAGAGAGACCAGCGAGTCCAGCCAGAGTCTCCCCCTTTTTTCTTAGGCCTGGGCCTCCTTTTATATGGCAAGGGGCTACCACATGGGCCACGAGCTGCCTAAGAAAAGAAAACATTCTTTTATACTTAGGGCTATCCTATCGTCGGAAGCAGTCTCTGACAGACGTCGCAGCACGCCCTCGCTCGGTCAGTCGACCCTTCCGGGGGACGCCCGTTTCAACCTTCATTAAACGGCGGGCGACTTCTGCGTCTCGCCCGCGCCGGAATCGGGAAAGCATCTGACCGAAGCTGACATACCAACTCCGGGAGTTGGCATACCAACTCCGGTTGAGAGACGAGAGACAGAGGGCTCTCATCATCCTGATGGGATGAGGCGTGGCGTGCAGCAGGCCGCCTGGCGCACACGCGGCGCATAGGCATCCTGGCACCACCTAACCCGCGATCTGACCGGTCACGGACCGGATATGCACGCGCCACACCACATTAAATGCGGCGCAGTGCGCCCGTCTGAACCGCCATAAATGTGGTTAGGTGGGCTCCGTCGAGCTCACCTAACCTGCGCTCGTGGCACCAATGCCACAGGGGGTCGGGGCGCCCCAGGCCTCGGGGCAGAAATGAGAGCGGCCCGACCCCGGGGGGATACCGGGAGGGCAGCCGCCACGTCACCCTCGGGCCCGACCCCTCCGGGGGAACGGGCCATGTGGATCCCTGTGGCCGCCCTTCCCTTTGGTCTCGATACCCCCGGTCCCATGTCACCGACAGTAGCCCCCGGCGTCACGCCCGGGTGGCCACACCCGGGGGTGGGGCACCTAGGCTTGACGCCACCCCTCGGTCCTGGTGACAGGTGGGACCGGCCCCCAAGGGTGAGCAGGACTCCTACGGTCGTGAGCCGCGCATCACGGTGAAGAATGCCCGTAGACATTAATGAGCGGTCTCCTTGTAACCGCAACATTACTCGAGGCAGCGCGCGGATCGGGACACGTCGGTCCACTTCACCTGGGGACGTAATGATTGGCGCTTTTCGCGGTAACGGAGCGCGATTAATGCGCGCACGATCTGCCCCTTATCGACCGCCACGGTCGCACGACTGACGCGTGCGCCGTAAGCGGGCGAGTGGGGTTAGTGGAGGCGTGGGCGCGAGAAACGAGGGGGCAAGGAGATGGGCACGGGAAACGAGGAGCTGAGCGCGGTGGAGGGAAGGGCATAAAGGGCGTCGAGGAAGGGATTCGTTTCCTTCCTCTCGCCACTTTTTCCTTGCCTTTGCCATCCGTGCTCTAGCTCTCTCGTTTCTCTCGCCTTCCTCTCGCCACGCGCTCTCGTCCTCAAGCTCCCCCTTCGCCGGCGCCACGACGCGGAGCTCCGCGTCGCTTGACGGCAGCGTGCTGCCGCCTTCCCGCATCACCAGCGAGAGGCAGGCCGGGCTACCGCGCCGGTTCATGCCGGAATCTTCCACCTGGGAGGTGGTCGCGCTGGGCGAGGGACGCCCGGCGCCGCACTACCCGGAGCGGTCCGTCTTCTTCCTCTCCTTCGCCATGGCGGGCTTGATCCTGCCGTTCTCCACATTCTTCATGGACGTTCTGGAGTTCTACGGCCTCTAGATGGCGCACCTCACCTCCAACGCGGTGATGACGCTGGCCATCTTCGCACACCTGTGCGAGATGTTCATCGGGGTGCGTCCATCCCTTCGGCTGTTTCGGTGGTTCTTCACCGTGCAGCCGGTATCGCCGCCGACGGTGGTCGGTGGCTGCTACTTCCAGCCGTGGGGGCAGGTGTTGAACCGCTACATCCCGTGCGTCCTTCGCAAGAAGTGGGACAACTGGAAGAGCGACTAGTTCTACACCCCCCTCCCCGACGAAGCGCGCCTTCGACTCCCAAGCCAGCCCCCAGTGCAGGCGCCAAGCTGGCGAGCGACGGTGGATCTGGGGGACGGCTACGACGCCGTCCTGGACCGCCTGGCGGGCCTGCGAGCCCAGGGGCTCACGGGGGCCATGGTGTTCGGCGATTACCTCCGCCGCCGGATCGCGCCGCTCCAGCGACGCGCCCGGGGCACCTAGGAGTACACCGGGACCGAGGACCTCCTGAGGACCCACCAGGGGCGTAAGTGGGATTGGGACCCCGAGGACTTCAGGATGGTGGTCCAACGGGTGCTAAACCTTAGCTCTGTGGAGTCATCCCTCATCCCTCGGGAGATCCTCCCCCTCTGCAGCGACCCAGAGCGCGCCAACATCCTGGCCATCATGCAGGTGGTCGGGGCGTCGCAGAGGGGACCAATCTACCCTCGGAGGGGGCCATGCTTCCGGGCCCCGCGGCGGGGGTTCGGTGGGTAGCCGCCCTGCGGACGCCAAGGGGAAGAGGAAGCTAGAGGCGACCCCTCCTCCATCTCCTCCTCAAGGGGGCGGGGCGGAGCACGTCAGCGGCAGGCGCCCGGAGGACGCCGCACTGACGCCCCAGCCCGAGGGGGAGCGGAAGAAGAAGCGGCTCTGCAAGATGGGGAGACCGAGCCGTGCAGAGGGAGCCTCATCACGCCCCCAAAGTGGTCGTTCAGCCGGCCACTCCGCAGGTTCGACCTCTTACCCCTAGCGGCCACACTCTCATTCCCTAACCCTCGGGCTTATTTTTACTTACCTCTTTCTGTTTCACATTTTTCTTCTGCCTCAGGGAGATCCCGTCCCGCCCTACGCGTCACTCCAAGGCCGGTCGGTCCGCGGGCAACAAGGCCGGGGAGGCGGCGACCGCAGAGGCTCAAAGGCAGGAGGCCGACCTGCAGGAGGCCGCAGGCCGCCTACGGGTAGCTCAAGAGGCTGCTCGGGAGGCGGCTAGAATCCGCCGGGCCGAGGAGGCTGCCCGGGAGGCAGAGGTGGCGCGCGCGCACGGGGCACCGGCGGCTGAGCCTGCCACCCAGATCCCTGACCCGATCGCGCCGGAGGCGGAGGCCGCCACCGAGGCGGCCCGTGATGACGCCGAGAGGGCGCACCCGGGGCCCGACGTCTCAGGCGGCGCTGCGAGCGAGCTGGCCTCGGGAAAGGCCCCCGAGGCCAACACACCGACCGGCGAGCCGAGCCGGGCTTCACCACCACAGGGGCGGCCTTCCCCTTTTCCCCCGCCACCCCGCTAATCGCGGAGCCCCTCCTGCAGGCCTTGGCTACGGCCAACAACAAGGTGCTGGACGGGCTAAGCACCCAAATACAGGCCCTGCAGGCAGAGCGGGCAGAAATCGACGCGGCGTGGGCGCGCGTCGAGGAGGGGCGGCGCTCCGTGGAGGCCATGGTGGAGGCCAGCCGTAAGACGCACAGCCTGCACACCTCACAGCTTGAGGCTCGTCGCAGGACCCTGGCGGAAATCACCCGGTAAGTGGAGGAGGAGCGGTAGACAGCCCTCATCGCCACCACCGCGCTTGACGGGGCGTGGGACGACCTCCGTCTCCAATACGGGAGCCAGATGGCGGAGCTGGAGAAGAAGCTCGACGCCGCCCGCGGAGTTCTCGACGCCGCCGCTGCCCGGGAGCGGCGGGCGGTGGAGATCGAGGCGGCGACCCGCCAGCGCGAGGAGGCCCTAGAGGCCCGAACCATGGCGCTGGAGGAGCGCACCTCCATGCTCGGGGGGCGGGCCTCGCGCATGCTCATGCAAGAGGCCGCCGTGCGCCGGCGGGCCGAGGCCCTTGACCTCTGCACCCGGGAGCTGGAGGCACTGGTGGAGCGCGTCCGCGCCCTGGACGCGAAGGAGGCGGCGCTGGCGGCACGCGAGGCCGCCGCCGCTACACGGGAGGCGACGCTGGCGGTGCACGAGGCTGCCTCCGCCGGGCAGGAGTCCGCACTCCGCCTCCGCGAAGACACGCTCGCCGAGCGGGGGCGAGCCCTCGAGGAGGCCGAGGTCGCGGCGCAGCGGCTGGAGGACAGCCTGTTCCTCCGCGAGGCGGCGCGGGAGGAGCAGGCGCGCTGTAATCTGGAAAGCACCCGCGCCGAGAGGGACGCGCTGAACCAGCGGGCCTCCGAACTCGAGGCGCGGGCAAGGGAGCTGGACGCGCGGGCGCGCAGCGACCGGGCGGCCGCAGGCCACGGCGATCTGGCCGCCCGCCTCACGGCCGCCGAGGACACCATCGCCAATCTGGAGGGCGCCCTGGACTCGTCCGCCGGGGAGGTTGAGGCCCTCCGGCTGTCGAACGAGGTGGGGCCCGCCATGCTTCGGGACGTCGTCTCCCGCCTCGATCGCGCTGGGCGTCAAGCGGGCATCTGGAGCGGGCGGTACGTAAAGTACGCCGCCAACCAAGGGGGCCTCGCCCAGCGCCTCTCGGGGATGGCCAGGGACCTCGAAAGGCTCCCCGAGGAGATCGAGGAGACGGTTAAGCCTTCCTCAAGGGACCTCGCCCGGGGGGCGGTGGAGCTCATGTTGGCGAGCTACCAAGCCCGGGACCCCGACTTCTCCCCGTGGACGGCGCTGGAAGAATTCCCCCTAGGAACCGAGGCCAACGCGCGTGCCCAAGTTCGGGATGCCGCCGGTCAAATCATCCACGGCTTCGAGGGGATGGCCCCTCGGCTCGTCTTCGCCCTCGACTCCGACGAGGAGGAGGATGGCGACGATGGTGCCGACAACGACAGCGACGGCGAGGCCGGCGACCCGGGTGCGTCGGAGTGAGCCCCCGGGCCCCCGCGTATCTTAACTTTTTACTCCTTCATCTTCTGAGGCCTTTAGGCCAATGCTTGTATATCTGACTTCATCTTATCTGCAATCAAACAAGATTTTAATTTCTTTGTTAGTCATGTTTGCTATATGCTCGTGATAAGGATCGTCTGTGTCGCGATCCCTTTGCATCTTTGGCTTGAGCGAGGGCTCGTGCTCGGGCCCCAGCCTCAAGCGGCGCGGGTCGAAGCTAGTGCCTGGGGAGATCCGCATGTCGAGACTGGCTAGGCCGGGAGCACGGTGACCGAGGGTTATGAGGACCTGATTGTGGGCCATTGCCGATTCCCCCCCCCCCGGAGTTCACCGCGCCCCGGGGCACGGCTCGGTTCTGGGCCCTGTTTGGCGGTTTAGACGACCCGGGCTGCCGAGGGCAAGGACGAGCACGAGCAGACTGACTCAAGTCAAGATTTTTCAAAAGGAAACGATAACACAGGCGCAGTTCTTAGGAAATTGAAAATGCTTGTTATTGAAATGCTAGGAAAAAATCAAACAAGTATGTGCATGTGGGAGCCCCCGGCCAACCCTGCGTGCCCGAGGGGGACGCGGGGTTGGCCTGAGCCCGAGGTACGACACCCGACCCCTTTATGGGTAGAAGCGGCGAAGGTGCTCGATGTTCCACGGGTTAGGCAGTTCTGTGCCGTCGCCCGTGGCCAATCGAACCGAGCTCGGCCGGGGGACGCCGACCACTCGATACGGACCCTCCCACATTGGTGAGAGTTTGTTCAGTCCAGCACGCGTTTGGACGTGGCGTAGGACGAGATCGTCGACGCAGAGTGGTCGGGCCCGGACATGGCGCTGATGGTAGCGCCGCAGGCTTTGCTGGTAGCGCGTGGCTCGGAGGGCCGCGCGCCGCTTTCGCTCTTCCAGGTAGTCGAGGTCGTCTCGGCGAAGCTGATCTTGACCAGCCTCGCAATACATGGTGGCCCGAGGGGACCTCAGGGTGAGCTCGGATGGGAGGACCGCCTCCGCGCCGTAGACGAGGAAGAAAGGCGTTTCCCCTATCGCTCGGCTTGGGGTGGTTTGGTTCGCCCAGAGCACCGCTGGCAGCTCCTCGATCCACGAATCGCCATGCTTCTTGAGGATGTTGAAGGTTTTGGTTTTGAGGCCCTTGAGGATTTCCGCGTTGGCGCGCTCCACCAGGCCGTTGCTTCTGGGGTGGGCGGGTGAGGCGAAACAGAGCTTGGTGTCCATGTCTTCGCAGTAGTCGCCGAAAAGCTCACTGGTGAACTGGGTGCCGTTGTCCGTAATGATACGGTTAGGCACCCTGAACCGAGCAGTGATGCCCTTTATGAATTTTAGCGCCGAGTGCTTGTCGACCTTGATGACCGGATAAGCCTCGGGCCACTTAGTGAACTTGTCGATTGCAACATACAGATACTCGAACCCGCCCAAGGCTTTCCTGAAGGGACCTAGGATATCCAGCCCCCAGATGGCAAACGGCCATGAAAGAGGTATGGTCTGCAGGGCCTGAGCCGGCTGATGCGTTTGCTTGGCGTGAAACTGGCACGCCCTGCATCGTCGGACCAGGTCCGCTGCGTCGTGGAGCACCGTCGGCCAATAGAAACCCTAGCGAAAGGCCTTGCCGACCAAGGTGCGCGAGGCAGAGTGGGCTTCGCACTCGCCTTCATGGACATTGACAAGAAGCTTGACGCCCTGTTCCCGAGGAATGCACTTCAGGAGGACTCCGTTGGCCCCACGCCGGTAGAGGGCCCCTTCCACCAGCACATAGCGCTTGGAGATGCGATTGACGTGTTCACTCCCTTCGCGGTCCTCGGGTAGAGTCTGATCTTTGAGGAACGTCTGGATCTTAGCCATCCAGGCGATCAATCTTGGGGGGCCGGGCTTGGCCCCCCCGGGTCCTGAGGCCTGGACTCCAACGGGCCTCGGGGGCCGCGCAGGCGCGTCCGTCTCCCCTAGGGGGTCGGGTCGCGCCGACGGCTGGGCCAGCCTTTCTTCAAAGGCGCCCGGTGGGGTTGGGGCTTGCGACGAAGCGAGCCTCGAGAGTTCGTCGGCGACCGCGTTATCCCGTCTGGGCACGTGCGGAAGTTCTAACCCGTCGAAATGGCGCTCCATATGTTGCACCTCACGGACGTAGGCGTCCATCTGCGGGTCAGAGCACCGGTACTCCTTGGAGACCTGGTTAACGACCAACTAGGAGTCGCCTAGAACCAGGAGGTGACGGATCCCCATTCCGGCCGCCACTCTGAGTCCCGCAAGGAGTCCCTCGTACTCCGCCATGTTGTTGGTTGCCTGAAAATCTAGGCGAACCAAATATCTAAGGACGTCTCCGCTCGGCGAGGTCAAGGTGACCCCCGCGCCGGCGCCCTGAAGGGCCAGGGAGCCATCGAACAGCATCACCCAGTAGGTGGCGTGAGGCAGCTGCGACGGGCTCATGTTGGCCTTGGGGGCGGAGAGTCCGAGATCTGGCTCGGGAGCCGGGGTCCATTTCGCCACGAAGTCGGCGAGGGCCTGGCTCTTAATCGCGTGGTGTGGCTCAAAGCGCAAGTCGAATTCGGAGAGTTCGATTGCCCATTTTACCACTCGTCCTGTACCCTCTCGGTTGCGTAGGATTTGGCCGAGGGGGTAGGACGTGACCACCGTGACCCGATGCGCCTGGAAATAATGGCGCAGCTTCCTCGAGGCCATCAGAATCGCGTAGAGCATCTTCTGAGCCTGAGGGTATCGGGTCTTGGCATCCCGCAGCGCCTCACTAACGAAGTAGACGGGCCGCTGTACCTTCCGGCGGGGCCTGTCCTCTCCATTGAGGGCACTGTTCCCGGGGCGCTCGTCATCCGAGGGCCTTGCTAGGCCCACTCGGCTTCTGTGCCGACAACCTCGGGGTCGGAGGGCGTCGGGCGTGGCCTTCCCGCAGTGGCCCCGGGGCCTTCCTGGGGGTCGGGGGCGTCCGGCGCCGTCGGACGAGTGGGCAGAGGGCCATATCCGGTTGTCAGGGACCTTAGGCCGCCGTCCGGCTCGGGGGCCTCTCCTTCCTTCTGTGTCCCGGGTCGGGTCGATACAGGGTGGGAGCGCGCGAGCCGAGGACTGTCCTCGTCGCGCTCCACAACCAACGCCACGCTGACTACTTGTGGGGTTGCCGCCAAGTAGAGTAGCAGCGGCTCATCGGGCTCCAGGGCGACCAGGATTGGGGGGGAACTGAGGTACGCCTTCAACTGGGTAAGGGCCCGCTCAGCCTCCTCCGTCCAGGTAAATGGCCCGGAGCGCTTAAGGAGCTTAAATAGGGGCAGCGCCTTCTCTCCCAGCCTCGATATGAATCGACTTAAGGCAGCCATGCATCTGGCGACGCATTGCACGTCCTTAAGCTTGCTGGGGGGGCGCATCCGCTCTATAGCTCGTATCTTCTCGGGGTTGGCCTCAATGCCTCAGGCAGAGATCAAGAACCCGAGAAGCTTGCCCACAGGGACACCGAACACACATTTTCGAAAGTCTCCGTTAAATCCGAGAACAAGGTCTCTTGGTTGCGCGTTTTTACAACCAAGTCATCGACGTAGGCCTCAACATTGCGTCATATCTGACTACCCAAAGAAATACGAGTAGTACGCTGAAAAGTAGGACCTGCATTCTTTAACCCGAAGGGCATGGTTGTATAACAATAAGTTCGTACAGGGGTAATGAATGCAGTTTATTCCTCATCCTCCCTAGCCATGCGAATCTGATGATATCCTGAGTATGCATTTAGAAAACACAAAAGGTCGCACCCCGCGGTGGAGTCGACAATTTGATCTATGCGTGGCAGGGGATAAGGGTCCTTAGGACATGCCTTGTTGAGGTCGGTGTAGTCGATGCACATCCGGAGCTTGCCGTTCGCCTTGGGGATGACGACTGGGTTCGTGAGCCACTCCGGATGGATGACCTCACGGATGAATCCGGCCTCCAAAAGCCGCAACACCTCCTCGTGGATGAAGGCTTGGCGTTCCGGGGCCTGCCACCGTACCTTCTGCCGGACGGGCCTTACGTCCGGCCGCATGGCGAGACGATGCTCGTTCACCTCCCTGGGGACCTCGGGCATGTCCGCCGGTCTCCACGCGAAGACGTCGGCGTTCGCCCGCAGGAAGGAGACGAGCGCGTCTTCCTATTTGTCGTCCAAGAGACCACCAATCTGGGTGGTCTTGGACGGGTCGTTGCCCAGGGCGACCTCCTTCACCGGGACCTCGTCGCCTGAGGCCATTCGCTGTCCCGGGGTGGGCGAGGTGGAGGCGCCGGGCCTCTCGTCGCTGCCCGCGGCCTTGGACACCGCGACGAGGCGGTCCGCGCACTGCACCATACAAGCATGCGCGACTTTGAGGTCGCCGTGGGCGGTGATGGGGCCACTTGGGCCCGACATCTTCATCTGGAGGTAGGCATAGTGGGTGGCCGCCATGAACTTTACCAACGCGGGCCTTCCCAGGACCGCGTTGTAGAGCAGATTGAGGTCCACCACATCGAAGTCCACTCGCACGGTGCGGAAGTTGGCGGGGCCACCGAAGGTGACTGGGAGGTCGATGTGACCTAGCGGCCAGGTGTGCCCCGGCGTCACACCGATGATTGGCTGGGACGGCCGGAGCTCCATCCCTGGGGCCTTGATGGCATCAAAGGCCGCGGGGGAGAGGATGTTGAGAGTTGCGCCACCGTCTATCAGGACAAGCCCTAACTTCACGTTGCAGACGGTGGGGGAGACCACCATCGCGATCTGTCCTCCTCGGGCAACGCATGGCGGGTGGTCGGTCCGGTCAAAGGTAAGGGTGGCCCCCGACCAACGCGCCTGCCGCGTCGCCTCATGGGTGGGGACTGCGGCCAAAAGCTCTCGCTTCATGGCCTTGAGGCTTCGGCGAGAAGTGTGAGCGCACGCTCCCCCATCGACGGTGGCGACGGTGGCCTTGGGATCCTGAAAGCCCAGGTCATCATCGCCATCGTCGACGTCCTCAGCGGGGGCCTTTTGCTTGGCCTCACTTCGCCGGTTGCCAGTGGAAGTCGCCGGGGCCTTGCCCTCACGGCGTTCCTGCCTCCTCTCCTCCTCCCACTTCCTCGTTCGCTCGGCCAAGCTTTTGACCGCGCGGCAGTCGGCGAGGTCGTGGAGGGAGGTGTTGTGCATAGTGCACCACCTGCCAGCCGGGCGCTCTCTGCCGGGAGCGCCGGCCTCCTTCTTTTGTCGCCCACGGGCCTCCCCTTTCGGGGGGCCCGCGAAGCGCCCTCGGCGGCGAGGACATGACCCTCGTTGTCGGAACGGGCCGACCTTTTCTTCCTCCTTCTGTCTCGCCGCCCTAAACGAGCGGTGGACTCGGGGGCAGCCGGAGCCGCCGCTCCAGAGCCGGAAGAGTTCCAGGTCCAGGCCTCCTCCTTGCGAGCCACACGGTCCACGAGCTCGAAAAGCTGCACTGTGGTCTGGGGCTCCTTGGAGGCGATCTTTTCAAGCATGCGGTTGTGCCGCACGTCCCCCCTGAATGCGTAGATAACCGCATGTGCAGGGATGCAAGGTATGGTGTTGCGGACTTGACAGAACCGCTGGATGTACGAGCGGAGAGACTCATCGTCCCTCCGCTGTACCGCGTGCAAGTCCGCCTCTTCGCCTGGGCGCAGATATGTGCCCTGGAAGTTCGTAGTGAACTGCTGGCAAAAGTCCTCCCAGGAGTGGACCGACGCGGGTGGCAGATTCATCAGCCAACCCCGCACCTGGCCCTTCAGGGCCATCGGGAAGAAGTTCGCCATGACCCTGTCGTCACCCCCCGCGGCTTCTATTCCAGTCGTGTAGATCTGGAGAAACTCAGCGGGGTTGACGCTCCCATCATATTTTTCGGTGATGGTGGGCCGGAAGGCTCGCCACGAAGGCTCGACAGCCGGCACCACCAACCGGGGACACGGGGGGCCGGCCCCCGTGACCGGAACGGAGCGGCGCCCCAGAGGAGGAGGCGCCTTCCGTTGCATGGGCGGCGTGACGAGCGTCGCGCCGGCGCTCAATATCGAGCCGGGCGTCTAGCCCCCCATGCATATTCCCATGAGTCGGAGGCGTTGACGAGGGAAGCGCGGACGAACGGCGGGTGTCGGCCGTCGCCCGTCGCGCCCTCCGCCTCGACGACGTAGAGCCGGCGGTGGCAGCGCCAGAGGTCCCGGCGACGGAAGACTGCCGACCGGTGCCTAGGTGCTGCTGCGCCGTCATGACCAGGTTGGCCACGTCATCCAGCCAACGCTGGGCCGGAGTCTCTGGATCGGGGACGACGGGCGGGTGACGCAACAGTGCGCCCGCCGCCTAGAGCGCGCCCTGGGGCGTGCCGCCATCACCATAGGTGAGGCGACGACGCACTCCGTCTCGCCGTCCTCCTCCATCGCCTGCGGGTGGCGAGGTCGTGGATCCCTCGACTTCCTCAGGCGCCTTCTCCCGTCCAAGGTTCCGGCGGGAGGGGGACGACGGGGTGCGAACCCAATGGCGCGGGTTCTGCTCCCCGCCATCACCGCTGGCGCTCAAGGAAGGATCGTACGCCACCGCCTCTTCGGCCATAGGGCTGACCTGGCGAAGCTTGGCGCACACGAAAGGAAATGGGGCTCAGAAAAACACGCGCGCGCCCCCTACCTGGCGCGCTAGATGACGGAGCGTGAAACTCCTCACCGGGAGACCGCGTAGGTCCCCCTTTGCCGGTTCGGCCGGGGGCGCAAGGTGAAATTCTTAGCCCCTGATCTGTGGGATCTCAGCGAGAAAAACGCGTGGACGCAGGCGATTTAGACAGGTTCGGGCCGCTAAGAAGCATAATACCCTACTCCTGTGTTCTGGTAGATCTGAGAGTCTGATGGAATCCAGAGAGAGTCCAGCCAGAGTCCAGTGAATCCAGCCAGAGTCTCCCCCTTTTTTCTTAGGTCTGGGCCTCCTTTTATATGGCAAAGGGCTACCACATGGGCCACGAGCTGCCTAAGAAAAGAAAACATTCTTTTATACTTAGGGCTATCCTATCGTCGGAAGCAGCCTCTGACAGACGTCGCAGCACGCCCTCGCTCGGTCAGTCGACCCTTCCGGGGGATGCCCGTTTCAACCTTCATTAAACGGCGAGCGACTTCTGTGTCTCGCCTGCGCCGGAATCAGGAAAGCATCTGACCGGAGCTGACATACCAACTCCGGGAGTGGGCATACCAACTCCGGCTGAGAGACGAGAGACAGAGGGCTCTCATCATCCTGATGGGACGGGGCGTGGCGTGCAGCAGGCCGCCTGGCGCGCACGCGGCGCACAGGCATCCTGGCACCACCTAACCCGCGATCTGACCGGTCGGCGACCGGTCACGAACCGTGACCGGTCACGAACCGGATATGCACGCACCACGCTGCATTAAATGCAACGCAGTGCGCCCGTCTGAACCGCCATAAATGTGGTTAGGTGGGCTCCGTCGAGCTCACCTAACCTGCGCTCGTGGCACCAACGCCACAGGGGGTCGGGGCGCCCCAGGCCTCGGGGCAGAAATGGGAGCGGCCCGACCCCAGGGGGATACCGGGAGGGCAGCCGCCACGTCACCCTCGGGCCCGACCCCTCCGGGGGAACGAGCCACGTGGATCCCTGTGGCCGCCCTTCCCTTTGGTCTCAATACCCCCGGTCCCATGTCACCGACAATGTCGTATGCCTTTGTTCTTGAGTTATACAAATATGTAGTGTGCTCCAGATCTACTAAAATATATGGCAATAAAACTCAAATGCTACAAAAATTTCAAAGACAATACAATATAATGTATTTACCTGCTATGGAGTCAGCAAATCGGCAGGGCTTCGCCACTTTCCTTCTGCTCCCCCTCACCCCTCTATCTTTTTTTTTTGGATTTTGAGTAAATATAATGAAAATTTGGAGAGGGAGAAAAAGTTTTATACACGGGGGGCCAAAAATCGTCCTCCCTGAGGGCAACAAGGGGGCCGCCTGCAAAAATGCTAGGCCGGCCTCACCGCCCTTTTGCAGGCGGCCCCCGCACAGTCAAAAAATGCTCTCCCAGAGGACGGTAAGGGGGTCGCCTGCAAAATGCAAGGCTGCCCTCGCCGCCCTTTTGCAGGCGGCCCCAACATAGTCAAAAATCACTCTCCCAGAGGGCGGCGAGGGGGCCGCCTGCAAAGTTTCCCTGCCCCGTTGGCCCTGAACCAACGGTCGTCTGCCACGTCAGATAAATTGCCTTTTGGGAGGACGTTTTCCCAGAGGGCGATGGGCGATTAGATTTGTAAATTTTTAAAATAAATAATTATTTTTGTAATTATTTTAATAAATAAAATAAAAAATAAAAAAATTCGACAAAACACTAGACATCGCTGTCCAAGTCTTGCCCACCACAAGCCCAAAAACACCTCAGTTTAGGGCCGTAACCATCTACCTGTGAGCCCAAAACTACGGCCCAATTAGGCCGACGATTGGGCCCAACTACTCAGCGAAAACCCTAACCCCGTCGTCTCCACGGCCACCTTATATAAAAGCCTCCGCCGCCGCCCTCCGCTCTCCCACCCTTCGCGCCGCCGCAACTCCACGCCCCGACGATCCGAGCACCGCGGCCACCATCCCACCAGCAAGCATGGCGGAGCGCGGCGGCGGCGGCGGAGAGAGGGGCGGCGAGCGCGGCGGTTTCGGTCGCGGTTTCGGCCGCGGCGGCGGCCGTGGCGACCGCGGCAGGGGAGGGCGCGGCGGGCGGCGCGGCCCTCGCCAGGAGGAGGAGAAGTGGGTGCCCGTGACCAAGCTCGGGCGCCTCGTGAAGGAGAACAAGATCCAAAAGATCGAGGAGATCTACCTCCACTCCCTCCCCGTCAAGGAGCACCAGATTGTGGAGCAGCTCGTACCGGGGCTCAAGGACGAGGTGATGAAGATCACGCCGGTGCAGAAGCAGACGCGCGCCGGGCAGCGCACCAGGTTCAAGGCGTTCGTGGTCGTCGGCGACGGGGATGGCCACGTCGGGCTCGGCGTCAAGTGCGCCAAGGAGGTCGCCACGGCGATCCGCGGCGCCATCATCCTCGCCAAGATCTCCGTCGTGCCGGTCAGGAGGGGATACTGGGGAAACAAGATCGGGAAGCCACACACCGTGCCGTGCAAGGTCACCGGCAAGTGCGGCTCCGTCACCGTGCGCATGGTGCCGGCGCCCAGGGGATCCGGGATCGTGGCGGCGCGCGTGCCCAAGAAGGTGCTCCAGTTCGCCGGCATCGAGGACGTCTTCACCTCGTCGCGCGGCTCCACCAAGACCCTCGGCAACTTCGTCAAGGTATATTGAATTCCTCTCTGCTCCTGTGAAATGTTCGCTTTTGTTGAGGTTTTCCTCTGCAACTGAAAAATGTTTGTTGATAGCTAGATTGAGTGTAACAAAAAAAATACTTAGATTGTAACAGAAAATGATTGACTGATTGTGATTGAGGACATATATGTAGCTAGATGGAGCCATTTCCACCATTGTGTTATGCCTGTATTATGTAGTTAGTATTTTGACACACAAATTACTTAGATCGAATGTAACAGAAAGTGACTGACTGATTGTGATTGAGGACATGTGTGTAGCTAGATAGAATCATTTCCACCATTGTACTATCTAGTTTGTATTTTGACATATCTGATCTGTATAACACAATTCAGTTGGGCTTAGTATTGTTGTTTGACATCTGTGCTGTTGTTTGTAGTGTTGCTATGCGTTTTGATTGTAATTTATGCATAGTAGACATCCTTCATCAAGTTCTGCTTGCTGGGACTGTTGGATGTGCTGCTTCAGTAGAAATATCAGCAGAAAGATGGTTTATCATATTATCATTGCATAGCGTGCAAATCGTAAACTGATATATTTGCTGAGGATCATTTTTTATGATTGTTGTTAAACATAAATTCTGCTGAGGTTTTAATGTTGTCACTGTTTCACTTCATATGTACTCTACATTAGTTTCATACTTGCAGCAATCAAACATGAAAGTCTTTCCGATTAACATGTGAAGCATTTAAAATTCAAATCGTGAACCCTCAGGCTCTTGGGCTCTTAGACATCATTCTAATTTCATGTACATCATTACATGTCATATGTGTGGTATGTTCAAGGTGGTTGGATTTTATGAGATGTCAAGGATAGTGCCTCAAATTTATATAACCTGGAATTTTTGTTCTTGACAGGCCACCTTCGATTGTCTCATGAAGACCTATGGCTTCCTAACTCCTGACTTCTGGACAGAGACCAGGTTTATCAAGACCCCGTTCCAGGAGTACACGGACCTCTTGGCTAAGCCAAAGGGGCTCATGATCGAGGCGCCTGCTGAGAAGCTAGATGCTTAGAAATTTTGCAGTAAAGAGCTGAGAAAGGATTTTGCATTTTGGCGGCAAGAACTGCTGTCTTGTCCTCAACCGCAACCTATGTCTTAAAAAATCCAAATTTTGAATTATCGAACCTTAATTTTTGTGCTCCAGAATGTTTAGGTTTCTCTTCTCTGTGTTTACAATTTCCATAACCATATGGACGCGTACAGCATTGGTGCATTTAGCCGGTTTTACTCTGTTATGCTGAATTGTGTTACCAATCCTCATTGAAGGCCGTTATAACGAATGATTACTGTTTGTAATCTGCATGGTTGTAACTTATATTCTGTGGTAATTGTGCTGACTAACAAGAACACAATGTTTTATGCTATCCCAAAACATGAGATACTCAAACATGGTGTTGATTTATCAAACAGTATGAGAAATAGTTTTTCTGGAATACTCCTACCGTCCCAAAAATATGTTTCAAAATACTCCTTCATTTTTAATTGATCATCAAATAATTTTTTTAGCATATTTCTAAATGATTATTATATTTGTGGTCAGTTTATTTGTTATTTGTGCATTGAAGTAAATGAACATTGATGTATACATCGATGCAGTATTTAAAATCAACGTGCAATGTTTTGATTTACTATTGGTTAGGAAATAGGTTAGGAAATAGTGAGGATGGTTGCTATTGGCTAGGAAATAGTGAGGATGGTTTATGCATCTAGTGTGTTTCCGTAGTAAATATTAGTAAATATAGTATGGAAGAGTTATTAGCACCAATGTAATATGATATCAATTAGGAACGGAGGGAGTATAAGTGATTTTGTTCCAAAATACGTTCTAAAATATAAGAGATTTTGGTAGGATGTAACATATTGTATCATGAATCTGGACATGAAACATGTTCAGATTTATAGTATTATGATTCAATCAAAATTAATCCAATCAAAAATACTTATATTTTAGTATGAAGGGAATATAAACTTCATACAAAACTACTCATTTCATCCAAGACTCTTGGATAGAGGGAGCACTGTCTGTGGAGAAACCACCAGCCTGGCCCAGTTGGAAATGTCTGGAGAAACCACCAGCCTGACCCATTTGGAAATGAGCCTGGCCCGTTTGGAAATGAGAAAATTTTTCTGTGTATCCTTAAATTTTTGTCTAATCCCTTTTATACTTCTAAATTTTGCTTACCCTTGAATTTTAGTTTGAATCAAAATTCAGGGATATCAAAGGGATTAGACAAAGTTCTAGGGGTATACAAGAAATTTTCTTTTTTTAATCCATACTCGCCACCTTGGCGGCCCGGCTGCGTCTCCGCCTCGACATGCGCGCCTCACACCTCGTCGAGGGGCTCGAGGTCTCCACGCTAGAGATGGAGTAGAGCGGTGTTCGTCACCGCACCCAATCCGTCGCCCTGCTTCCTCCCTCCGGCCGCCCGTACGACGGTGTACTAGACTCTGACCGCCGCGATGTCGGGACCCCAACTAGGATCCCTCTGTGTATACTGTGGTAGTCCTAGATCAACACTAGCACACACGGTAACAAAAGATAATATCACAACCACATCATGATTTTATTAATAAGTATGAAACAAATATAATTTTGACTTGGGTCTTAAGACCAAATTTTACAATTGATTGGCCACGCAGGGCCTAACAGAGAGAAAACAACGGAAAAGAAGCGAGGCGCACCAATGACACATCACAGGCAGTCGACTGGGGCACGCAACCTATTCGACGTCCTCAGCAACGGAAACTTCTGGAAACAGCTGGCCTTCTCTGAAATTTTGGTAAAACAACAAGGGTGAATACATAAAGTACTCGCAAGTGTACGAGAATATGTAATATATGATACAAGGCTTCAAAGAAAGGTTAGGATTTATTTGCATAATTGCATTTTGCGAATTTAAATACAATAAATGGATATAAATTGAATTTAAATAACATTTGCAACCATGATATTTTTATCCAACCAACCAACCCAAAAGGATACTGTCTCCACACAGGACCAAAAGGTTCTATGTCCACATAGGACCACACGGCTATATTCATTGTTTTAACTTGCAACAACTATTTCCCAGATAGAAACTTTCACAAATCTACCCCTCACGTGAAATCATCGAGCATGTCCATAACCGTGGACGCGGCTATTCGAATAGATTGACACTTTGCAGAGGTTATACAACTTTACCCACAAGATAGAGTTCAGTGCCGCTAAACACCAAAGAGTAACAAAGCGTTTCCCCTACCTCGCCCTAACATCGGCTTCCCCTATGGGCGGTCCTCCCTTCACTACACAAGTGAAAAGTCCCATGGTACAATCCAAAAACCTATCATCTAGCCATCTGGGCCGCCAGTGCCAGAGCTAAGCAATGTACTAAGCTAGGTCCTTCCCATGAGCACATGTGGTTGCACGGTAAGGCTCAGATCAATAGCGCATGAAGTGAAGTCCTTAACTGACTAGGGCGACTTCCTAAACTAAGGTCCTCAAGCACACAGCTCAATCGACCACACAGGTCAATGGTAAGCACGCATACAGATGGCTTACCTCCTAGGTTCACACAGATCCACCATCGCCTAGTCTAAAACATTTTCCACCAGTTGATTACTACACGGTGCAACACATGCCATCAAGAAGATAGCACACATCCACACAGTTTATATAAATAAATGTGGTAAGTAGATCATTAGTCAATATTATATTTTGCTTGTAAAGGTGTGAGTAGGACTAAGCAAATATAACTACCCTGAGTCAATGCCCATATCTGACTTAGATGCAAACTAGGGTGACATGGCATGAAAGGTAATCAACAATAATTCAAAGGCATGGAATAATTAACAAGTAGGCCACAACTACCCATACGATAATTTGTAAAACAAAACAATGCATATAATTTAAATACAAAATAATTTGTAAACTGGGTACAACATGTTCAAGGGTACACTTGCCTTTACCCACGAGATCTGCAAAGGGAACTCCACTTGCAGCAACAACCTCCTCGGCAACGGTGTCTACACAACCGCAAAAGGAGAAAACAAATAAACAAAAAGAAAAGGCAGAAAAATGACAGCAAATGAAATAACCAATTAAATTAGGAGATAGAGCTCAATTTTAGAGGAATTTAGGAAAAAGAATGGGCCGAATCGGAGTTTGGATGGAAGAGATTTGACCTCTGGAAGATTGAATTATTCGAAAACTATGAATAAAGAAAGAGGAATACTTAAGAAAATATTCTCTAGAATTTATGAAACAAAAGAATTATTTTTGGACTAGCGGGCGTGGTCCACCCATCAGTAGGATGATCATAGTGAATTGGTTACAAGGAGGAGAGTTGTGGACTGATTACATGGATGTTTGAGATTTATTTGCAGGGGAGGATGACTTGGATCAGTTTTGGGTTTTAGGAGGCTGGCCTGACCAGGACGCGTGCAACATGGTGCCACACGGCGTGCACATCATGGGCGTGGCAACGATGAAGCACTGGATCAAAGTTGGGGAGAAGCAAGGGCATAGCGAGAGAGAAAATAACGCCGGGTTTGTGAAAACGAGTGGTGATGCTGGTCGATGAAAAGGATATGACTGATAGAAGATTGAGTTGGAAGAATATTCAAAGGAAACAAATAAGAAATATTTTCCGACATTTTTGTATTTTACTGAAATTATTTTTGTGGCTGAAGGATGGTGGGGAGGAGACCGGAAGAGGAGTAGACGATGGCTAGAATCAGGATAGGATGGCCGGGGTTGATCACGATTATTAGACAACGAGAACCAATTTTGTGTCAAACAATGTTAAGTGAAGAAGAGAAAAGCGAGGATGACTGTGAAGGTAACGGCTCTCGTCCTCCATGGGAACAACATGTCGGCCTTGCGATCCACAAATGGTACACCAATGACCCATAGCAACTGTACTGTTCGCTGATACCGAGGGAAAAGAGGAATACATTGGGTGATGGACTGGGAGGAAACAAAATAGGATGTGGAGGTGCTGCAGGTGCTTAGCAACCACGACGGTGTTCTGCAGCAAAGAAGTGGCAGCAACAACATCATGGCAACGAGCAGGATTAAGATGGCAAACGCGCCTCGAGCTCCCAGAGACGGTGACAGCGCTGGAAAAGGAGTGATGCTGGCTCGATCTCACGGGGAGTCAGCTGATGCTCGCATTGACAATAGCAGCGATGCCGTTGATGGCTTTGTGTATAGGCAGCAGCAAGGAATGCAATAGCAGCATTGGTTTTCACCCAAGGCGGCAGTGGTGAAGACAGTAGCAGCACAGCGGCAAGACGATAGCGCCTGGGGGTACTCAGTGCAGCGTTGGTGCAGCGGCTGCATGACGGGTGGTCAACAGTGAGGAGGTGACGCCAATGGACGGCCCGTGGTCTCCTGTTGATGATGGCGTTGACTCGAATTTCTGAGGTAGTAGTCTGTGCTCTCCGGACGATGGTGAGCAGCGGCTGCAGTGAGATGCAACACCAGTTTTGGTGGAGGTGAAGCCGGAGGGTAGGAAGATGGCAGAGGCAGCACCGAGAATAAGATGGTGATGGCGGTGCCAACAACGATGCTATTTGGGAACAGTGAAGAGGCAGCCGCAACGGGTAGTTGACGATGAGGTGTTGGCGAGTATGACAGCGGCAGCATCTCCGATCCTTTGGATGATTGGAAGAACAAACGATGCACACAACCACTGGACGGCGTTGGATCAAGGCGGCACCAACGATGGGGTAGAAGGCGACGACATGTCAGCGTGTGTGAAGAAAAAAGAAAAGGATAGCACCACTAGGAAGAGAATATAGCGGCAGTGTGCTCACTGGTGGTAGAAGAAACTTCCGGAGTTGTTGGTAAGAGGGTGACACTGGTTCCACGATGGCAGCAGCCCCTCTGCATGAAGGCAATGATGATAGCACATGGAAGAGGACCGGTGATTCACCGATGACATTGAGATGGTGGTTGTCTTGGAAACTGGACAACAATGATGTGGTTTGTGATATGCGAATATAACCAAAATGACATGCCCACACTAGATGATCAGGGAGGAAGAACGATGAAGAACGTGGATGCAGGGCAGGTGCTTACCGCGATAGAGAGGTGGCAACAACGTCGGGTGCTTGACAGCAAGTCGATGGCGATGGTGGATAGCTTGATGGAAGACGCCACAGGAGGCAGTGGATGGGCAGAACAGTACTGCTCCAATCACCGGAAATTTGAGGGAGTTCTCAATGATGGTAGCACTGATGGAAACAAGATGATGATGATGATGATGGCTTTCCTCCTGCGGGCAGCGACGATGGCACGGGCTCGATGTGCCGAGGCGGCAGCCCGTGCTCTCCGAGCGGCGGCAGCTACGTGGCTCTCCTTGTTAGCAGTTGCTTGGTGTGGCAGGGAGGGGTGGAGTAGCAAGGCAGCAGCACGGCATGGCTGGAGCAGTCGCGTGGGTGAATAAAAGTGGAATGGAGGAGGGAGATGAGGAGTTACCAAGAAATGAAGAAACTGATGAATTCAAATTCAGTTCATCAAGGTGGTTTAATTTTTGTTGTTAAAGAAAGAAATTGATTAGGAAGGGGAAATATATTGATTCATGGGAGAGGAAAATATTTGATCAGTGGGAGGAGTGGATGGGATTTTGATGGAGAATTGAAGGTGACTAAGGGAGTGGGGCGGTGAACAACATGGAGGTGAGGGGTTGCCGGAGTTGGTAAAATGGATCAATCCCATCACGGTGATTCAATTTTTCACATTGGTGGAGGAAATTGATAAAGAAGCTAAAGGGATTAGTGAAACTTAAACGATGTGGGCAAGTTGGAGACAAGCAGCATGCTTGGGCTTCAGCCCGTATACACAGAAACAAAGAAAAAGAAAAAGATTGATACAGAACAATGAGTCATCGAGAGGGAGGCGGAAGGAAAAAGAAAAGGATTTGGACTGAGATTTTTCTGGAAAACTAGAAATTAGAGATTTTTGGAGTGTCGGGATTTTTTTCTGGATTTTGGACTTTTATGATTTGGAAGAATTCACGAAATTGAGCTCCACTTCCAAAACTCAAATAAAAACCAACTAACTCCGATTAACAAACAATAAAATAAAGACGATGTAATTATTTTTTTATTCAAATTAAACCTTTTTTTATTTACGAATTTTTCATTAAGCTATTTTTGGCAAAATAAATACAAATGTAATGTTTCAAAATTAAGCACATTAGAAAAGACGAAAAATGGGACATGACACATGACCGCGTCCTCTTCCTCTCGGGTCGGACCGTACGGCATTCGTCAGCATCCGGGAGCCCCCGCCCCTTCACCCCCGGCTCCACTTCGTCGCGGATCTTCCATCGCTGGACCTCGCGCATGTCGGCGTCCCTGATCTGCTTCCTCCACTTCGCCACAACATTAGCACCCACCACGACTGGAGAGTTCGCGACACACCCAAGCGCTGGTCCTCCTATCCCCTGTCCAGAGCATCGTGTGCTCTTCCCCAGCGACGTCTATGCCGACACGAGCAGCGGGCCAACGCCACCATTGGCTACCACCTCTCTCGGGGCGTCGGATACTACTGGCAATGACACGAGCGGCTCCAACAGCGGCTCCAACAGCATCAAATCGCGTGGCGAGGACTCCAACTCTCATAGGCCATCTCCTGATTGAGGCCACGTACCTTCCCAGGCATCTCGTGCTCCTCCTCCTCCTCCCGCTCCCACTCCCGCTAGGCGCAAGCTAGATTATTGTTAAGAAAATAGATGCACAACGGAGACATGATTTTTACGTGGAAAATTTTTGCGGAAAAAACCACGTGCGCCGACCAGCAATGATCACTATTGAGGAGTTGATTACAAACGTAGGAGAATAACAATGGGAACGTCTTCCCTTCCTGTATGGCTTACTAAGAGTATATATAGGAGATAAAAGGAAAGACTCCTAATAGAAAACGACTTGAAATCCTACTAGGAAACTAATCCGAATATGTTGTAGGCCTAAATTCGGATCATATATTTAATAATCTCTACCTTGAAACGAATTTCCTCTTGTAGCATAAAAAACATCAATCAGCAAGAAATACCTCATGTAGGTAAAATCACCACGTGCCAAATAATCTCTAGGACTATACTATAACACCAGCCAAGCTTGAGCAAAGCTTAAACTTAGTAGCAGGAACTGGCTTTGTCATCATATCAGCTGGGTTATCATGAATACTTATCTTGCATATCTTGACATCACCTTCAGCAATCACACTTCGAATAAAGTGATATCTCACATCAATGTGTTTTGTTCTCTTATGGAACATCTGATCCTTTGTAAGACATATTGAACTTTGACTATCACAAAATATATTAATGCAAGACGTAACTTCACAAAGCTCAGTGTGCAAATCTCTAAGCCAAATAGCTTCTTTACAAGCTTCAGAAATAGCCATATACTATGCTTCAGTAGTAGATAAGGCAACAGTTGCTTGCAAACTTACCCTCAACTAACAACACAGCTTCCAATAGTGAAAACATAACCTGTGAGCGATCTTCTCCTATCCAAATCTCCAGCAAAATCTGAATCCACATAACCAACAAGTCCATCTCTAGATCTCCCAAACTGCAAACAAGCACTAGAAGTACCACGTAGGTATCTGAAAATTCACTAAACTGCTTTCCAATGCTCTTTGCCATGATTAGCCATGTATCTACTAACAACACTCAATGCATGAGATAAGTCAGGATGAGAACATACCATAGCATACATAAGTGAACCAACTACACTTGAATATGGAACTCTAGACATGTACTCAATATCATAATCTGATTGTGGACATAAATCTGAAGATAATCTGAAATGTGTAGCTAAAGGAGTACTCGCTGGTTTTGCATCATGTATATTGAAACAATGAAGAACTTTTTCAATATAACCTTTCTGACTAAGATATAACTTGCCAAACTATCTTTGTCTAGTAATTTTCACTCTGAGAATTTTTTTTGCTACACCCAAATCCTTCATCTCAAACTTTCTACTCAATTGTGCCTTCAAATTTGCTATCTTTGATTTGTCTTTTGCAGCAATCAACATATCATCGACATAAAGAAGCAAATATATAGCTGAACCATCAACAACTTTGAGATAAACACAGCTATCAAAATTGGATCTTCTATACTTCTGAGAAAGCATGGACGAGTCAAATTTCTTATAGCACTGTCTAGGTGACTGCTTCAACCCATAAAGAGATTTTTTCAACCTACAAACTAGGTTCTTTTTTCCATGAATAATAAAACCTTCAGGTTTCTCCATATAAATGTCCTCTTCTAACTCCCCATGTAAAAATACAGTTTTCACATCCATTTGCTCTAGTTCATAATCATGCATTGCAACAATACTAAGTAAAGTGTGAATTGAACTATGCTTCACAACAGGGAAAAAGACATCATTGAAATCAATGCCTGGAATCTGGCTATAACCTTTAGCAACTAACCTTGCTTTGTACCTCGCCTCATCAGTTGGAGATATATCTTCCTTTCTTTTGAAGATCCACTTGTAACGGATAGGTTTCTTCTCCTTTAGCAATTTCACCAATTCCCAAGTACGATTCTTTTCAAGTGACTCCATCTCATCATGCATAGCAGTTATTCATCTATTGCAATCATCACAAACAATAGCATCAGAATATGAAGAAGGTTCTGTATTACCTTCAATTTTCTCTACCACACTCAAAACATAACCAACTATGTTCGCTTCTTCAATATATCTTTGAGGGGGTTTAATATTCCTTTTGGGCTTATCTTTTGCAATAGAATATTTTGGCGACTGCTCAACAGTAGAAGAATCTGAATCTTCACTAACAGGTGCATCTTGGTTAATAGTAACATCCTTTTCTGGTGCATGCCCTGAACTGATCAAATGCTCCACCTGTGCACTTGTTTTCTGTTGACTCTCAATAGGAATATTAGTAGAAGGTTTGTCATGTAACATAACTTATTCATGAAAGACAACGTTTCTACTAATCATAACTTTTTTAGTTTCAGGACACCATAACTTATAGGTTTTACACTAGACGAATAACCAAGAAAAATGCACTTAATAGCTCTAGGCTCCAATTTACCATTATCAACATAAACATAAACAGTACAACCAAATACTCTTAAGTCTGAATAATTTGCTGGAGAACCAAGCCATACCTCAATTGGAGTCTTCTTATCAATGGCATAACTAGGTGATCGATTAATAAGATAACAAGCAGTGGAAACGGCTTCTGCTCAAAACTGTTTAGATAAACCTGCATTAGAAAAGATACAGCGGGCCTTTGATATAATTGTCCTATTAATACGCTCAGCTACGCCATTTTGTTGAGGTGTATGAGGAACAATGTAGTGATGCACAATACCTTCAGACTTGCAATATGATTTAAATATCTTAGAACAAAACTCCATCTCATTGTCAGTATGAAGTATTTTCACCTTCCTTTCAGTTTGTCTTTCAACCATAGTCTTCCACTCTTTAAACGCATCAAAAGCTTGATATTTGTGTTTCAAGAAATAAGGCCAAACTTTTCACGAAAAATCATCAACGATAGTCATCATATAACGAGCACCTCCAAAGGATGTCTTACGAGCAGGCCCCCATAAATCAGAATGCATATAATCAAGAATATCTTTTGTAGTATGTGTAGATGTTTTGAACTTCACCCTCTTGTGCTTGCCAAAGATACAATGCTCACAAAATGTGAGCTTCCCGATGTCTTGTCCATCTAGCAATCCTCGCTTGCCCAGTTCTGCCAAACCAATTTCACTCATATGCCCAAGTGTTGACGACGGATTTTGGTAATCGACTCAGAAGGAAAGAGGAAACCGAAGCAGAGAAGAAGGATTGAGTTGGAATCGGACCAAGCTTTGTATCGGACTCGGTAACTGTATCGGACTTGGAGAGTGTTGCTATAAAGGGCATATCGGCCGATACGGATTTGGTTTGGTCACGGGCCGATACGGGTTGTGAGTTGACAGTGTCAACGTGGGCTTGGTCTGGGCTCGAAGTAAGCTTCAAGGAAGTTGCCAAATAGAGATAGAGCTCGGTTTTGGGCAATTGTATCTTGTAAATTAGGTAGTTTAGATCTAATCTGTGGCTAGAGTCTGCCGCAAAGACTTGTTTGTTAGTTGTAGATAAGATCGTGCCCTACAAGGGTTCTGTTGTAACCTCGGGTATAAATATCCCGATAGTTTGTACAGAAATGCTCTCTCGAATCAATCACAAAAAACCAGTTCAAATCTACTTTCGGCGCATCGCCAACCCTCGCAAGAGGTCTTCTTCAGCGAGTTCTTGCTTCCTCGGAGCAGAGGTAAGAACTCGTCCCCGACGATCTGCATCGTCGGGGCTAGCGTGTCGCTTTAGACACGTTAAGCCTCGATGATGTGATCGTCGATTATCATGTCTTGGATAGTTTTGACAAGTATCTCGATTAAGCCTTGCCAGCGGTTTACTCGTTTTAGGGTTTATTGCCGACAATGGTTTAATTTTCATGCTTGGCTAGACTATTCAATGCATCTGTCATCCCCAAAAGCAATCGACGGCTTGATTTTCTTTGTGTTAAGTCTCAATCCACACTTTGAGTTGCCATCGACCTTAGTCCTGTTTTGAGATCTAACACAAAGCCTGTTTTCGGTTGTAATTAAGGATAGTACCGGGGTTTTAGCCGGTCTTATCTAACATATGTGATTGCTTTATGTTTCTTGCATATGTTTGCCACTTATACGTACAGATTGGTAAGTATAAACGTGCTGATCATGAAGTAATTTTAAGATTTCTTTATGGTTGATGTGTTTATACTGACCGATTGGCTCGTATAAGGTTGCACTAGAGTACTAGCTAGTGTATTTACCTTCATGCTATCCTCATCGGCCGATTCCAATAATTGACTATAAACATGATAACATGGGCCGATGAGATTAGATCTACTTTATTAGTTCTATCTTATTATTATTTCAAGTAAGCCGATATAGGTTTGCCCTATCGGCCAGGCCTTCACGATGCAACATCGGCCTATCGGCCGATCGGCCATCGGTTCTCACATGTTTTATTTGTTTAATCTTGTTGATTGTAGATCAAATCAACTGGCACGCTCTACTTACGACTAGGCAAGCCATTTGGACCTGCACTGGAGCTAAGCAGATCTCCCAGGCCGCCGTGGTAACGCGGAACCCGTTTGGTTGCTGGACGGGTCGAAATTCTGCGCCAACACCAAGACGCATATGCCAAAGATTAGTAGCATTGGCATTAGACAATGAATCTGAAACTGCAGCAATATTACCTAATATAGTTGTACCTCGCAAATGGTACAGGTCGACAGTTTTAATATCAGCTTTCATCATAACAAGAGAGCCCTTGCTTACCTTCAAAATTCCGTCTCCACCGAAATATTTGTACCCTTTGCGATCAAGAGTACTTAAGGAGATGAGACTTCTCTTCAAATTTGGAATATGCCACACATCTGACAATGTTCTGACACAGCCATCAAACATCTTGATCTGAATTGTTCCAATACCTGCAACCTTACATGTCGTATTATCACCCATCAAGACAGTCCACCTTACGTAGACTCATAGGTGACAAACCAATTTCTATTTGGGCACATGTGATAGGTGCAAGCAGTATCAAGAATCCACTGGTCACTAGTTTGTGCACAACCAGTATGAGCAACAAGTAATTCTGCACCAGACTTATCATCAGTAACAACTGCGGCTTTACCTTCCTCTTCTTTATTAACTTTTGGTTTATAACTTCCAGTTCTCTTGTCTTTGTTTTGTAGCTTCCAACACTCAGAGATATCATGTTCATCTCTCTTACAGTATTTGCATGACTTATACCTGTCTTTGGACTTTGATCTCTCATGGTAGCTACTTGAACTTTTATCTCTTGATTGATTCTTTGTGTTCTTCTCCTGTTGCCTGCCCTGAACTGCCAAGCCTTCTGCTTGTGAACTTGAACTTTCGGAGGGTACCATCTTCTTCATCTTTTCTTTGGCATGCAAAGCTTCATAAACTTCTTTCAAAGTTTAAGTATCACGATTATAAAGAATAGTATATCTGAAATTTGCATATGAGCTAGGCAACAAACACAATAGAATAAGATCTAAATCCTCCTCATCATACTTTATCTCCATAGACTCAAGGTCAGCAACAATTTCCTTGAAAGTGGAGAGATAATCCAGCACAGACTCATCATCTTGTAATTTGTGCAAAAATAACTTTTTCTTCAGGTGCATCTTACTGGTCAGATCCTTTGTCATGCAAATCTGTTCCAGCTTCAACGGCAGCTCAACGGCTGTCTTCTTAAGCATCTCCTGCAAAATATTGTTAGATAGATGAAGATGAATATATGCCGTAGCCTTATGATCCCTTTTCTTGTCATCGTTGGACCAATCTTGAGTCCTCTTGTCAAATCCAGATAGCGCATCATCGAGGTCTTGCTGTGTAAGAACGGCTCACATCTTCACTTGCTACAGTGAGAATCTTGTGTCTCGGTCAAGGAGCGGTAGATCATAATTTAAACTCGCCATGGAAATTAATCCTGAATTTTCTCCTGCTTGTCTTCTCGCGCGGACGACGTCAGACTCAACGGGTAAAGTGCCGAACAGATTGATTTGATGGTGACGATGAACACGCCGGTGGCTGGAAATCGTAGATTAATCTCCAATGCTCTGATACCACTTGTTAAAAAATAGATGCACAACGAAGATACGATTTTTACGTGAAAAACCCTTGCGGGAAAAAACCACGGGCGCCGACCGGCAATGATCACTATTGAGGAGTTGATTACAACGTAGGAGAATAACAATTGGAACGTCTTTCCTTCCCGTATGGTTTATAAGAGTATATATAGGAGATAAAAGGAAAGACTCATAATAGAAAACGACTTGAAATCCTACTAGAAAACTAATCCGAATATGTTGTAGGCCTAAATTCGGATCATATATTTAACAATTATAAGGTAAGTTACATCAAATGATCGCCTATAAACTGTTCGATGAAATTTATGTGTGTTTTTGTTTGGAGATTTTCTCAACTTGTGATTGCGGTAAGGTTATTTTTCGTATGAATCGCACTGCTGCTGCTTATTGTTCTGTTCGGTAATCAACAGAATTGGATCGAATTAAGGACAGGCTTGCATCTAGCTTTAGGAGGGAAGGATGATTTGTTAATTTGGTAAGGTTCCTCGCTGCACTAAGATGAAATTTCATCCATGAACACAATTCTGTTGTCTGCCATGGTCAGTTCATTTAATCCTGGGGGTGAAAGCGCTTGTGCAATTATATTCTGGGAGAGGGATGGAATGAGAACCTTAGGAGATAGAGCGCCCGGTTGGCGTGAGGTTGCTAATGTCTAGTTTGAGCTTTTATTATCATGCATTGTGCTGAAGTATATAAACTTTATACTGCATGATAGCTTTCCTGGGAGTCATGGGTACAGGATGTGTTACTCTCAAACGGGAGAAGGGAGGGGGGAGGGTGATTAGCAGGTTTGCGGCCTACTGCCATACAATTATCTCCCTCTTTCAGGGAGCCATTAACTTTCTCTGCCATGGTTTTGTTACTGATACTGTATTAATACAACAGATCATTCCATCTTTTATATTGTACTAACACATTGAAACTGCACAGGCCATATTCACCAGGGATAACATGCTGTATACGCTTGCATTCGCTGCTTTCTGCGCCATCTGCGATCAGAACGGTATTCATTTTCAGCGTCCTTTCAGGAGTTTCGCTGATGGGTGCAGGAACCATGGATAACGCATCAACAGTCACAAGGAACAGCAATTTCTCCTCTGTTGCTGCTAGGTTATCTGCTATGATAGGGTGCGCCCTCTTTGAGATATCAATCTCCCGGTTTGCTGGAAAGTATGGATACTTCATGGGACTAGGGGCTGCTGCTGTTACTCTCATCTGTATGTGGCAGAGGTGGAAGGTCTCTGACCCTGGAAGCGCTGGCATCCTTGTGTCAACTATCATGCCTATTTTCCAGTTCTTCAAGAGAGGGCGCCCCACCCCCATCTTGCCAATCTGAAGCTCTCAACCTATGCTCTGGAAATACACATGTACTTCTACGCTCAGCACATCACCTCTTACAGGATGAGAATACAAACTCAATACACAAATCAGAGCAAAAATGCATGGAGACCAAGAGAGAGTGTATATAATTCTGCTTACCTCAAATACATGTTCATATGCTACCCTTTTTGTGACACTGAACATCTTGTTGCTGAAGGCTCGGTGAGTGACTGTGGTTCCCCATTATGTGTAGATTCTAGAGTGTTTTGATTTTTGTAGTGCTGGCGGGTGTCTGACAAAATGCAAATAGTTGGATGTGTGCTGATTGTCAAGTGAATGCTTGCCTTTTATATCTGAATGTCATGGAGGGGTTGTATAGCAGAGGAAATTTTGATGCTCTATTTTTCTTGTTCGCAAGAGATGATTATTGGTTTGCTGATCGTGTTCACTGATGGAAATTGTTTTCAGGTATTATTACAAAGTACATGTTCCATGAGCAATTTAACTCCATGCTCAATGGTCACTCTATGCTCTGATACAAATAGGATATTATTGCCTATACATACATATTGATAACATACTACTCACCCTATTGAATGTAAACTGGCAAAACAAATCGAGCGTTGAGTACGACCAATTTGTGTCTTTTGCGATACTCTTGATCCGCATCATCAAATGCGCCGTATGTCATCGCAAAAATAACTAGCCATTGGATAACCCATACCACTAGAAAGAACAATGTCTGGATCCAGGAGAGGCCGTCGTGGATTACCAGGCAAACACAGGTAACCACCATGGCAACAGTAAACATGCTAAACAAGACCTGCAAAAACCAATCGTTGCATAGCATTAGCATGTGGTGTTACGTTGCGAGGTTTTATATTGATATAATATATAGGAAAAAAAATACAAGATTACACCTTAAAAACTGTAATTAGAAAAAAACACGTTCTGATGACTCTAGACACCATCTGATGACTCTAGTAGCAACCTCGACAAGACAGTCAAGATTGGGGCAACGCTCGATAACAAATAGGAACTCGAGCTCATCACCTTCCTCCATGAGAATGCAGACATATTCGCTTGGCAACTGTCCGACATGCCCGGAGTCCCTAGGGAGGTGATCGAGCACAAACTGATGGTGCGTCCCGATGCCAAGCCAGTAAAACAGAAACTGCGGCGGTTCGCACAAGACAAGAAATAAGCTATTCGAGAAGAACTGGACAAACTTCTTAGGGTTGGCTTCATCAGAGAGGTTCTCCATCCAGAGTGGCTCGCTAACCCAGTAATGGTACGCAAGGCCAATGGCAAGTAGAGGATGTGCGTAGACTTCACCGATCTCAACAAGGCGTCCCCTAAGGACCACTTCCCTCTTCCTCACATTGACCAACTGGTGGATTCAACTGCTGGTTGTGAGTTGTGGAGTTTCCTCGACGCTTACTCCGGCTACCTCCAGATCAGCATGACCAAAGAGGACGAAGAGAAGATAGTGTTCATCATGCCTTTCAGTGTTTTCTACTATACCAAGATGTCATTTGGATTAATTAATGTAGGCAATACATATCAGCAAGAGATCCAAGAGGCTTTCGATGACTAGATCGTCAAGAACGTGGATGCATACGTCGACGATGTCGTGGTTAAGACAAAGACAAAGGATAGGCTAATCGATGACCCGAGGGAAGAATTCAACAATCTCGGGTGACATCAGCTCAAACTAAACCCGGAGAAGTGTACGTTTAGAGTTCCGTCGGAGAAGTTGCTTGGATTTCTTGTCTCCGAACGAGGAATTGAAGCAAACCCCAAGAAGATCAAGGCCATCGAGAACATGAAGTCACCGACAAGACTCAAGAAAGTATAGAAGCTTACAGGATGTATGGCAGCTTTAAGCCGGTTCGTGGCTAGGATGGGAGAACGAGGGCAATCTTTTTTTGCTCTACTCAAAAAGTAGGATAGATTCGAGTGGACACAGGATGCCGAGAACACGTTTATCACGCTCAAGTTGTACTTGTCCTACCCTCCTGTACTCGTTGCCCCATAGCCAATGGAAGAATTATTTCTATATATTGTTTCCACACTTTATTCTATTAGCACTGTGATTGTCGTTGAGAGGGACAAAGTACAACATCCTGTGTACTATATCAGTGAGGCCCTCCATGACGCCAATACTCGATATCCTCAAATCTAGAAATTGCTCTACACTGTAGTCATGACATCGCGGAAGCAGCGTCACTACTTCTAGGCCCACAAAGTCATGGTTGTCTCTTCCTTCCCTCTAGGCGATGTAGTAAGGAACAAAGATGTCATCGGGCGCATTGCTAAATGGGTCGTCGAACTCAGCTAATTCGATGTCAACTTTGTCCCACGTATAGCCATCAAGTCTCAGGTTCTCGTCGACTTTGTTGCCAATTGGATCATTCCTGAGAACACCCCAACCGATCGAACAAATAACGAGACATTGCCAATGGCCTTTGTTGGGGCATTCAATAGCCAAGGAGCAGGGACATGATTCATTCTGACATCTCCAGCCGGAGATCAGTTCAGACATGCAATATACCTCAATTTCCAAGCTACAAACAACATCGCAGAATACGAGGGACTACTCACCGGGTTACGAGCAACCGCGGCACTTGGAGTAAAGCGATTAATCATGAAAGGAAACTCAAAATTAGTTGCCAACCAAGTGCACAAGACCTAAAAGTGGATGGATGGGGAGACAAGGATTTAGATAGGTTCAGGCCTTCTTGATGAGAAGTAATACTCTACTCCTGTTTCGGGGATTGTATCCGCCGAGTTATGTATTGATCTAACGATCTGGTTGTGAATCTGTGTGGTCATCATGCCCCTAGAGGGTTCCCTTCCCATCTTATATAGGTTGAGGGATAGGGTTACAAAAAGAAAAACCTAGCCAAACATAGCATCGGTTTCCTAATCTATTACATGGTAGTACTCAATCGAGACCCTAGGTCATGCCATAGAATACAAGGCAATATTATAATCGAGTCCTACTCTATTACATAATATATGGATTTTGCCCACCTCCTATCTCTAGTCGAATATGGAGGCCACGTGGGTACCTAATACCCATATTCTCCAAAGTAGCCCCTGAGACCTTCACAGTTAAAAAGGTAATCTTCTCTCGAACCAAATTAATCCAAAGCCGAGTATTTCAATCATCTTCGCCATAGTCTCTCGAGTGCTTTTACCAAATCAAAAGGCTATGAAGGGCTGAAAAAATTTCAAGAATAACTAAGAATATATACCCAGGTGCATCAACTAGATGCACCTAATTAGGTGTAGCTCCCGACTATATGGTTAGTTGAACAAACTAAGCATATAGTCAAGGAATAAATAATCTAACCATCCGAGTGGTTTTTGATAGCTATAGTCAAACAAGTGACTTAATATTAATTTATAGCATATGCGGTGTGAATTCTCGAGTAACCGTCTTGACTGATATACCGACTGCATAAAATATGATACACGTAGCTATGGGCCAACCGCGGCTTAAGAATATAATGCGTGTAGCCCTAGGGCAACCACGTCTTTAAAATAAAATATGCATAGCTCAAGGCCAACAACGACTTAATAAAAAGAATCACGTAGCGCTAGGCCAACCGTGTATAGAATGTGCATAGCACTAGGCCGACCGCGTCTTCGAAAATGATACCAAATAGCACCTGACTTTTATAAAGAAAAAGCCAGTTTATAAAGCTATAAAAGCATGCTGTTGGTCACCTTTGAAAATCACATAGCACATGACTTTAATAAAAAGCCTTTATGCAATGAGTAAAGGATTTTTTAAGTTACTGGGTTCTCACCATGCGCATATCACAAAAACGAATATGCTCAAGTCCCTATAAGACACACGGCTTCACCATACCTGAAAATATATGGCATACATGGTGTAAAATCCGAGTGAGATAACACTCATAAATAGATTTACCAAACGCCTATATAATGACCAAAAAATATTATAATCAGCCTAAGCCATAATATTGGTCATTTATAAGGATGCACACATACATGGCCTAAAGCAATGATATAGTATCCAATCAATTGCTTTATAAAACACCAAACAATGCTTAACTTATATACAAAGAATTTAATGTCAGCTATATATAAAGCTTTACTGTTTGCCACCTTTTAAATTGCATTGTACCAACTCCTAAAAGTTGTGTAACAGCTGTATAAAAGGATTTTAAGGTATTGGACACTTGAACACGCGCATATTGCCAAGACAAATATGCTTAAGTCCCTAAAGACACGTGACACGCCACACCTAGGAATATGGGCTACAAACATATTGGGATTAGACCCAAAATATATCGATCGATACCCTTAGAACATGACGTGTATAGCACGCCTATTAATATGCTCCCGAATAACAAATCTCCCGGGTGATTTAGACCAAGCGTATTTCATCTGAGTGGCTTCTGATCCGAGTGGTTATCCCTCATGGGGTGTACCGAAGTAAATATGATAATTAAATCCCGACTGGCGCAAGTACTCAAATGATAGTCCTTGTGGGAAATAATGATTGATCCAGACCTTGAGCATAGGAGATAGGCCCATGGCTTTGAATTGATGTCCTATGTACCTGGAATAAGTCTAGATTGAAGGTATGATTCTCGTGCTAGAGCTGGTAAGCCCCTGAGCATGTTGTTTGTCCTTCTGTCACAATTGAGGTTACCGATTGGTGCCGGCTGATGTGGTCGGCATGGAGGTGAGATCATCAGTCGATGGCAGCGAAGAAATCAATGCTAGCGAAGCGAAGGTAGCCAATGATGGAGATGAAGTTGCCTATCAAGGATGGTGGAGATGTTAGTGGTAGAGATGAAGTTGTCCATTAGCGGCAGCAGCGAAGTCCATAAACCGTGGAGGTAAAGAAACCAGCCGATGACAGATTCAACCGGTGGTGATGATGATCGGCGACAGCAAAAGCAGCCAACTATGAAAACGAAGTTGGACATCAACAACGGTGTAGTGGGCCAGCCATGACGGCAAGACCACCAGTCGGCAGCGACAGAGATAGCCGGACGATGAACACGAAGATGCTTATCAGCTTGTTGGCGCAGAATTTCGACCCGTCCAGCAACCAAACGAGTTCCGCATTACCACGGCGGCCTGGGAGATCTGCTTAGCTCCAGTGCAGGTCCAAATGGCTTGCCTAGTCGTAAGTAGAGCGTGCCAGTTGATTTGATCTGCAATCAACAAGAAACAAGCGAACCGAGTCAGAAAACAATGGCCGATCGGTCGATAGACCGATGACACATTGTCATAGCCCGGTTGATAGGGCAAAGCTATATCGGCTCACTTAGAAAATATGTAAGACATGAATCTAATCTTATCGGCCTTCATTGACATGTAGACTTCAACTAATAATATCGGCCGATAAGGATAATAAAGGTAACTACACCAGCTAGTACTCTAGTGCAACCTTATACGAACCGATCGACCAGTATAAACACATCAACCATAAAGAGATCTTAAGATTACTTCGTGATCAACGCATTTATACTTATCAACCTGCACATATAAGCGGCAAACATATGCAAGAAACATAAAGCAATCACATATGTTAGATAAGACCGGCTAAAACCCCGGTACTATCCTTAATTACAACCGAAAACAGGCTTTGTGTTAAATCTCAAAACAGGACTAAGGTCGATGGCAACTCGAAGTGTGAATTGATACTTAACACAAAGAAAATCAAGTCGTCGATTGCTTTTGGGGATGACAGATGCATTGAATAATCTAGCCAAGCATGAAAATTAAACCATCGTCGGCAATAAACCCTAAAGCGAGTAAACTGCTGACAAGGCTTAATCGAGATACCTGTCAAAACTACCCAAGACATGATAATCGACGATCACATCATCAAGGCTTAACGTGTCTAAAGCGACACGCTTACCTCGACGATGCAGATCGTCGGGGACGAGTTCTTACCTCTGCTCCGAGGAAGCAAGAACTCGTTGAAGAAGACCTCTTGCGAGGGTTGGCGATGCGCCGAAAGTAGATTGATTTTGTTGTGTGATTGATTCGAGAGTAAGATTACATGTACAAACTATCGGGATATTTATACCCGAGGTTACAACAGAACCCTTGTAGGGCACGATCTTATCTACAACTAACAAACAAGTCTTTGCGGCAGACTCTAGCCACAGATTAGATCTAAACTACCTAATTTACAAGATACAATTGCCTAAAACCGAGCTTTATCTCTATTCGGCAACTTCCTTGAAACTTACTTCGAGCCCAGACCAAGCCCACGTTGACACTGTCAACTCACAACCTGCATCGGCCCATGACCAAACCAAATCCGTATCGGCCGATACGCTCTTTATAGCAATACCTCCCCAGTCCGATACGGTTACCGAGTCCGATACAAAGCTTGGTCCGACTCCAACTCAATCCTTCTTCTCTGCTTCGGTTTCCTCTTTCCTTTCCAAGTCGATTACCAAAATCCGTCGTCAACACAGCTGCGACGTAATAAGCCATCAATTGTGACAGACGCAACCGGTGGTGATGACGATCGGTGGCAGCAGAGGCAGCCAACTGTGAAGACGAAGTTGCACATCAACAACGGTGTAGTAGGCCAGCCATGATGGCATGACCACCAGTCGATAGCGACGGAGATAGCGGGACAATGAAGACAAAGATGCTTATCAGCTGTGATGTAATAAGCCACCGATTGTGACAGACGCAACCAGTGGTGATGACGATCAACGGCAGCAGAGGCAGTCGGTTGTAAAGACAAAGTTGCCCGTCAATGGTGGCAGCAAAATCCACCAATCGTAGAAGCGAAGAAATCATCCAATAATAGTAGATACGACCAGAAGTAACGAAATTCCCATGAACAGTGACAGAGTAGGTTAGGCCGAAGAGGAAATGGCAAGATGTTGATGAAAATGACGATGTTGGTGATTCAATCAGATTTTAGTGTAGACAAAGCCCAAACTCCTGAAGCAAAGAACCTGGTTGACAGCAGTTGGTTGAACATGAAGATAATGTCGATGACGAAGGTGCCAGAGATGACGTCAATGTTAATAAACTGTGGAGAAGATGTCCAAGCTCGAGTAGTTGTCTTGACATTAGTGTGTGCATGGCCGCCTCTTGACTTATGACGATGACAATAGAACTTGGTGTCGTAGATGTTAATGATGCTTCACGTGGAGGAAAGTAGATGTTGATACTGTTGATCAACTCGTCGAATCTGAGCTGATTGGTTGTCAAACTCCCTAGGCATGAACTCAAGAGGCTTGAAACCACATCCAAGTTGAACTCTAGGAGGTGGAGTTGGATTTGACCGAGACATGTATATTAAATCTCAAACTTGACACTTGAGAAACTTGTAGTAGAGCTTGCCAAAATCGTCGATGAAAAAATTAAAGGTGCTGAAGTAGAAAGCCTACTTTGGAGCGAAGACGAAGCTAATGATTTCTGAGGTTGACTTCATAGAATTCATTAATTGATTAATTGATTGCTTCATCTTGTCATAACGTTTGTCGAAATTTAGAGTCTTGTGTTTGTGCAGCCCCCGATTCTATGCTTAGTTGGGGAACAACTGAACATAGAGTCAAGAAACAGTAGCTTCTTGTCGTCGAGTAACCATCGCTTGAGTGAAGTTACGTGTTGAGGATGTTCGAGTAGAAATCTTGAGGATTGGACCACCACTTGATGTAGTAGATTAGCGCAATGTTGTATTTGGAGATGCAGACCGAGGTATTGAGGTTCTCGGAGACGTCGAGATTGGTGAAGTAGCGAAACTTGCGAAATAGAGACATCATAGTTTGTCGTGATGAAGACGATCGGCGGCAACAGAAGCAACAACTAGTCAGTGGTGACGAAGGCAGGCGACGGTGAAGACGAAGACACCCTTCAATGGCGGCATAATAGGCCAGCCGTGAAGGCGGAGACACCAGTTGACAACGACGAAGGCAAACTAGCGATGAAGATGAAGATGCCCATCAACGACGGCATAATAGGCCAACCGTGAAGGCGAGGACACCAGTCGGCGGTGACAGAGGCAAAATGTTAACATGTACATTAAAGTATTTCCTAGGTACACAAACTACCAAGACGGCCACTGCCAGTTCATCGTAGAGAAAACGTCTTCGGCCAGCAAAGCGAAGGATTGCGCGAGGCGATCGATCTCATCAGTTTTCATGCGAGAACGCGTGAAACCCTCCTGGAAAAAATATAAGCTCATCTGCGGATGCCTATCTTGGATACAGGCAAGGATGTGACCACCTGCATACCGGCTAGCACGACGACACTCCTGCTTCAAGCTATCGTCGATCCGCTTCCCGATCCTTGTAAGTTGGTTGCACGTACTCCGCATTCATGAGAAATGACTGCTTATGGACTTCTCGGGAGGACGACGGACCACTCGTAGCTCTTCACAAAGACGTTGGAGCACCAGACAACAACCCTCAAGGTAGGCGTAGACCCAGATTTCTCTACCTCGAAGGGCCTCTACGGCTTGTTCCTTCCAGGCAGCGTTGGCCATCTTCTCGAGCTCTGCCTTCTCAAACCTTGTCTTCCAGTACTCGGCGTGATGTTCTCTCTCCTTTAAAGCATTCTCGAGGCCTACGCACGACATGTGATCTCGATTAGCTTCCTCTGTGTACATGGGGGCAAAGGCTACAAAGGTCAAGTCTTGTACCTTGATTCCGCTCAAGAAGAGAGCTGAGTTGGAGTCCCTGTAGATCCAACGCGCTATCCGAGTTAACAACGACCAAGGCTTGGTTGTCGCTACTCGGGGTCGAGGAAGCCTGGGGAGAAGAAGGCGCAACGTTATAATCACGAGGACATCCTCCTTGCTGGATGACCTCATCTTCGATACATCTAAAACCGGCATAACGACACCAAAACCTTAAGCACAGTAAAGAAGGACATTGTTCTTGAGAAGACGACATGCCTAATAATTTGTTCTTAAAGTTACAGCTTAAAGAGGAGCAATGGTTTACTATTCAAAATATGGGACAACGCTCTCCCCCAGATCGACGAGTTCTGACATCACGTCCTCACATGCCTCGTCAACCCTGCCCTTCTCCAACGCTTCCTCCAAGTTGACCTCGGGGTGCGTGAGCTTCAGGCACGCGAGAACGTGACATGCACCGGTCCGAGAGACCGATGCACATCTCCATGGCAATATGCTTGGCGTGTTTTGTGGACGTGCCCTCCAGCTTGCCGATGAGAGAACCCAAGGACACCAAGACGGTTGTCTCGTTGAGGAACTTGGGGCCCTTCTCGTGGACACCCAAGCCGTGGGCCACCATGTCAAGTCACCCATAGTTGTCTTGGAGGCCTTGTCGGAGCAACACTAGGTTTTCCTAGGTATCCTCCATCCTCTTATCCCAGCCTTACCACTGGCTCTCGTGGCCGGTGACCAGGCCCTTGAATTTCTTCAAGTCCCACTGTGTTTCTGCCAATTGAGTTTTTAGCTCAGCGACGCGCTTGTCTAAAGTCGAAGCTGTCTTCCTGAGCTGCTCAACTTCGGCGAGGACGTCACGCGTGCCGGATTGCAGTAGGCGGCTGGCTTCCACCAGCCTGTGAATCGCCGAAGGCGACTGTTAACACCAGAATTTGGTAAGCCCCGAAGTCCTCATCGGCTCAAGATCTATATCGGCACAAGGTTGGTATCGGCCTAGAGTCTTATATCGGTCGATGGGGGTTATCTTAAACTAACCACCAACAGCAGTCAGATTCTTGTTAGATTCGGGAAGATCTTATCCAGAGAAGACCGAGTTCAAGAAGGATGCGGCTTGTATCTCTTAATTAGGGAGAGTTTGTTAGTTTTCTGTTTTATCTTTAGAAAAGTGTGTTAGTGTCTGGCAAGGACTTTATTTGTTTCCTTTTATCTTTAGGAAAGTTTGAGTCGTAATCTGTTAGGATCTTTGTTAGTTTATGGGTATAAATATGTAAGCCCAAGGTTCATGTAAAATCATCTCACGATCAATACAATTTCGGTGCATCGCCAACCTTTACTTTTCGTCTTCTTCGGCGAGTTCATGCCCTTCCCACGAGGGGTAAGTCTCATTATGGCTGCCTGCGTTGTCGGGGCTAGGGCTTCGACGTTCTGATTTCGTCAACGTAAGCACCTACTATCATATATCTTAGTCAATCTGGTTCGGCTTCTCAATTTAGTCTTATCGGCCGAGATTCACCTTAGGGTTTACGCCGGTATCGACCAAATCGCCTCGCTAGATTAGATTGGCTAAGGTATCCACCACCCCGAAAATCAGTCGAGGGCTTGATTGTCTAGATCTTGCGTTTTTTTTCATACTTAGTGCCGCTAAGTCGTGATTAGAACCGTAATCTCTAGCCTGCCTGTCGATTGCCAATAAGGGTTTCACCGGGGTTTCAGCCGGTGAGTTATCTGGATGTTGCATCGGCCCAAGAGTTTTACATATAGATTGGATTTGGCCGATGACAACAGAGTATTTATTGTTTATCTGCTTATCGGAAGTTTATGCCATCGGACCTTTGGCCGATGTGTGCTTTAATCTTCAGATCGATGTTTATTTTATCATATATTTGGATTATGCTATATCACATCGCTATATCATCATGTTATCGTCAGTCGATCGTCTCTATATAGATGTTTGCTCAGTACACAGCCGATGGATTAAAACCCTAACTACATCGGCTGGAACTGCACCATCGGCCTACCGGCCGATCAGCTATTTTTGCCCTATCGGCCTATTAGCTGATATCTTTGGCCATCGGCCTATCGGCCGATAGACCTTTTATTCTGTTATTCTGTATCTCTTGTCAGTGGCAGGATCAAACTGACTGGCACGCCCGCGCTTCATCAATTTTAGGACCTGCACTGGAGCTAAGCAGATCTCCCAGGCCTTCGTGTGTCCGCACGCCGGATCTTCATCGGCGGTACGGATTCGGCGTCAACAGCGACACGACGGCGGGTGAGGCACTTGGCAGAGGGAGAGGTGGCGCTCATGTTGTGATGACAAGGGCGGGGGGCATAGAGCTCTTGTTTTCGCGACCTGTGCTTTGTGACAAAGTCATGAAAGAAGGGCTACAACAAAAGGAAGCATATGTTACAGAAGATAGTAAAGAACGCTGAACATTAAGTCAAGAAAGACGGTCACTTACTTAGGCTTAAACCGCTTCAGGAGCGACCTCTTCCCTTGAGAGGAGAACTTCATGCCGGAAGTGGTCTGCAAGATATGTAAGTCAGGACCAAGGAAGCTCCTCAGGTTGGTTATGGACCATAAGGAGTGTAACTAACCTCAGAACTGCTTGTCTGCACAAGCATTCCTGCTCCAGACGACTTTGTTAAAGCCATCCATCTCCTCTTGGAGAGTTTTGTTCCGCTGCCACTTGGAGCGTTCTCGGCTGTGGCTTGCTTCGAGATCACCTTCTCCTTCAGAGAAGTTGCGACCTGGTGGTCAGCAAGCGGGCCGATGACGTCCGTCGGAGGCAGGACCTGCGAGATTTAGATTACTACTATATTGGATAACAATAGTCAGAGAAAGGATAGTAGTCGAGATCACTTACGTTGATGGCGAAGTCCTTGTCCGAGGATGGGAGGTCGCATAGCGGGCTGAGGAGATTGTTCGGATCTGATGGAGCATCAATCACCAAGTGACCGACTTGGGTGGTCACAGCTCCGTCATCGAGTTCTGCAAACAAGACATCAATATTAATACGCGTGGATTGGTCGTGATAGGATTAAGGTCAGGAGGGTCATGAGATCGTATACCCTGAACTGAAATTCGTGTTTCATGTTGTGCCCCCGTGTACTCGTACACGAGGTGAGCGCGAGCTTGAAGGGGCTGAATTCGACGACGTATGAAGTCCTCAACGACTTTATACCCCGACAACCCTTGTTCTCGGAGCTCACAGATCTTGTCTATAAAGCTTTTGAGGGAAGGGGTTAGAAGGTTTGGATGTCCACAAGGAGGAGTGATCAGGTTTCTTGTTTAGGACAACAAGGCTAGCAGGGAAATCCTCGACATATAGGTAAAACTACTTTGATCTCCACGATCCTCGTGAGGAAGGGCAGTCGAAGGGGATATATTCCGCCTTCATCCCATCCCGGAGGCGGAAGCCGCAGCAGCTAGAGATTCTACGGGATTTCATCCATCTAAGCTCATAAAAGTATCTAAATAGATCTAAGAAAAGCGGTACCCCAAGATACGCATAGCAAAGATGTGTAAAGATACTGAGGAATGCAATGGAGTTGGGGTTTAGGTGGAGAAGGTGGATGCCATAGAAATTCAAAAGGAGAAGAAGAAATTCGGAAGGACGCAAGAAGCCACACTGTGCGAAATCTTCAAGACAAACAATTTGGCCTAGTGCGGGGTTAGGGTTTATACCTCCTTCCGATCGTAACAGGGTTTTCTTCCCTGGGAGGGATCCTTCGATTTGCAGTGCCTTCAGATCCTTCACACCAATGCTGGATTTTCCCAAATCCATTGGTTTGGTTGAGGTTGAAGGCGAAGTGCGAAGTTGGGGTTTTCAACTGGTGAAAGTTGCGAAGGTTGGAAAGCGCAAAGGAGTAAGGGATCGCTTGTGGGAAGAAGCCAAAATGAATCTCAGAATTGGGATTTATAGGTTATGACCGGCGGTTCATATTTTGAGGAAGAGAGAGAAATCAACGTCGTGATTATCTTGGTTTGTTTTTGGTAGTTTTTTAGACTTCAATTCAAATTCACGGTGAACCATTGCTTTTTGATGGTGTTGTCGAATGCTTCATACCTTCTTGATAACTCGAGAACGGTTAGACGGGCACGACACCATTTACTCAAGGACTTCGATTCGAGAACACTGTGAGCTTATTTGATTCGAAGTCGGGGACAACTATCAGGGTTACGGATAAGACATACATCTTATCTTTGGGGTCATGAAGTATACGGATACGACATACCCTTAGTATACGGAAAGGTTACCTTAACATTATGGAATTTGGCTAATAAACAAGAAAATTGTATCTCGAATAAAAGGTCCAATCTCTGTGATCTCGTAGGACAACTCTCCGATTTTCATTTGGAGGCCAAGGCAGTCTGCGGTATAAATACAAGGTCCCCAGGGGGTACGGGATCATTGAATCATAGCGTAAGCCACCACCATAGCAGAGGCAATATGGAGGACTTTGAAGACAACTCGCCGGTTGGATCTCGTTGAGTCGTTCTCGATAGGGATCTTGTCGGTACTGGATACTTTATGTTGTTCTCTATTGTAATCTCTGTGGTTCATGTCGTAATTCCATATAAACTGGAATAGGGCTATTACCTTACGAGGGGCCTAAACTAGTATAATTCTTGTCTTTTGTGTGCTTGATGTCGTTTTGTGTAGATCTTTGCTCCAACGTACCCCAATACCCTCATAATATAGTCTACGGATATAACCCGTCGACAACCGTATTATGTTCCGAGACAACTGGGGGACCGTTATTCCAAAGGAAGAACGTCATCATCATCTACACAAATGCAACGATGCCATGAACATGAAGCACATAGCCAATCATGCCCACATGAATGGAAGAAACCACCTTGGCAAGATGGCCACGGGACCAACACTAGAAGGTTTGTCATCATCATCACTGTTGATGCCGACCAGGGAAGACAAATTGAAACTTTATTTAGAGGAAAGTCTAAGTAAACCACTACATTTACTGGAGTTTGAAATGGTGGATCCCCATTCCCCTCCCTACCAGTGGCTTGAGAGGAAGACAAAGGGAGACGGGATGGCAGTGCTAGGTTTCTAGGTTAGGTGGTTGGGTTCGTCGACCTATCTTTAACATTTACTAAATGTTATGTTAGCCAAAAATTGAAATATCTGAAAATATTTGGTGGTGGTAGGCCCAAAAGCACACTTCATAGCCTTTTGTGAAGTACAAATGGACACGCTCAAAACACATGCAGACTCATCCCTATAAACACACACGCACACCCTACTCCTATGAGCACCTTCGAAATACTAGACCGACATATATTAAGATTGACGAAGTTACTATTGACGCCTCGTTGTTAATGGGTACGTCACTTACCACTGAAAGAAAAAAAATCGTTAAATGTGGCATCGACATATTTCTTATAATCATCCATGTGAATTAATTTAACACGTACTTACAATTAAAATTATTTTAATTGTTGCAACGCACGGGTATATATATATATATATATATATATATATATATATATATTATTAATATATATATATATATATATATATATATATATATATATATAGATAGATAGATAGATAGATAGAAAAGCAAATGTGAACCTATGTTCACATGCACCAGCAATCTAGACCATTGATGGGTGCTAAGATTCGTGCTGGTAAAATATACCTGCCTTGACCAAATGATGATTTACTATATATATATATATATATATATATATATATATATATATATATATATAGGAGAGAGATGGGGAAGGTACACATTGCCACTGTCATATTTTGAGTTGTTCCCGAAGTGTCCTTTTGTAGCAGTATGTCACTAAATGAAATTTACATTTAGAAAATGATTTATATCTCTCAATGAAATTTGCAGATGGTCTCTTAATGTTCATACTAACGACATTTCTCTCAAAATGAAACTTGCAAACGACAGATCTCTAAAGAGCATTTTGAAAATGATTTATATCTAAACCCATAACTTGCATGACATTTCAGAGAATACCAAATAAATTGACTAGACAACTATGGAAAAAAGAAACCCTAAATCCACCTATAGAAGGATATTACAACCGTTTAGGTGGAAAATATGGAAGTATATTATTCTTGAATATAATGCCAATTTACGTATCCAATGTAGTAAAAAATAACAAGATTATGCCAGGTGTATATCTCATAATATGTTGTACTGAATCTACAACAGGTATTTTTCTAAAATATAATGGCATGTTTTTTTCATCAATATATTAAATAAATGTAGGTACATCACTTTACAAGAAAAAGAAAAACCACAAGGATTGTAATTGGTGACATTTAATCTGTTCATGAAGTAAAAAAAATCTGTTCACTCAAACTACCGTAGTACTACTTGAGGGGCATTTTGGACCATAAGAATCAAAACCTGTACCATCTCTTGCAGCCGCTATAAGCGAATCATGTCAGGTCGGTACATTTTGCTATCAGGTTATAGAACAAAACCATTCAGGGTAACTTAACACAAATGTACATGTGTCAAACTGTCCATGTAGATGCATATGCACCTTGGTTCTATTTATCAATGTCATATACATACATACATACATACATATATATATATATATATATATATATATATATATATATATATATATATATATATATATATATATATATATATANTATGCAATGACATGACATGAGCTTCAAAACTGACGTGAGTTGGAGTCTTCTCCGGCTGAGACCGACTCAATCGTAGAGTCTGAGGCTGGGTTTGTGTGCGCGGGGCCACAAGGCATGCATAGCGAGTTGACGGCACGTAAGTTGTCATGATCCGAGACCATGACAGGATAGGCTGCCACGGATGACATACAGAATTAGGTTGGGGAGAAATATCCGACTAATTGTTATTCATCGCTTATTGATAATAGACATAATCCTATCTTATATAGACGCTATAATTTGAAGTCGAAGTAGAGTAAAGACTCGATCTAATCGTAGCAACGATCCTGAAGGATGAATCATAATATTTTTTAAGCTTTACTACTAATCAAAATGATATGAATCGAAAAAAAATAATTTACAACTATTTTACTCATGTGCACATCTACATCTCTTTTTTTCTTAAGATAATAATGGACTTGTACATAATATGGTTGTCCTTTCACGTTGTCCACATGATGAACACGTTGTCCAACAAGCAGCACGAGACCAATACGGATGACAGCCTTTTTGGGACAGACGGATGAAAATCCTAGATGAGCAATGGAAGCACATGAAAGTTTTTAAACACTTGAGAGTATATATACACTCTTATTCGACAAAGCCACCTCGTTGTATATATTGTGCTGAGACACATGGCAATTAATCAATTGAGGATGGCAAATTAATTAACGTGATGCATCTGAATTAAGTTCATGTACGTGCAGTCCAAATATATCATTCCATGCATCCGGAGAAAGAAGACGATCAGCAGCGCAGCCCGACTGCCCGAGGCCCCAAGAAACAATAGAGTGCGATTTGCATACGCGCGTACCACCGAAGAAAATAATTCGTATCGGACACGTTGTGACGGACCAAAAAAGGGACCAAAGCGGCGAGTACATAATTCATAGCCGTGCAGCCTTGATCTGCATCTGATCTGCCAGTAGTACGTACGTAGGGTCCTCCGGATCATACAGGATTTCCTCGACCGTCACCGTCGTTCCAATTGCTGGCGACGACGACGGCAGAGCTAGCGCCGGTGGCCATCGCCAGCGGAAGATCTTTTACCATGCTTGGAAATGCTTGGAAGGTATCCTAGGTACCTCTCGTCAACTCAAACATCCACCATTAGTTATCAAAGGTTAAATTAGGAATAGAATTAATATAAAGATGATGATGACAGAGTTACGTACGATGCCCTCACTACTACACAAACGGTCTTTCCGTGCGGGCCGAAAGGCATCTTCCCGTGCGGAAGGCCTGCCCGCACGCGCGAGAAGGTCTGAGAAAAGACCATTTTCGCGTGCGGGCGGCCCAACCGTACGGGAAGTTCGATTATTCCGTGCGGTCGGCTTAAGCGGCCCGCACGGGATAATGGATCTTCCCGTGCGGGCTGCTTAATCCGGTCGCACGGGATAATCGATCTTCCCGTGCGGATAATTAAGTGGACCGCACGGGAAGATGACAGCAGCATTTATTTTTTTTTTGCATATATTATTTTTTTTCATATATTGGCTTATCTCCTCCTCTCCCTCCCTCTATCCCTCTCTCTCTCAGTAATAGTATATATACACATCGCACGTATTAAGAATTAAACGTAAATAATTATTTTTTTATGGAATTAAGATATTAAATTGTATGCCTCACATATATACATATCATCGCGTCTCGCAATTTACAAAATGTTCAAAAAGCCACATAAAATATATACTTAAAATATGTACTAGCTAGTATACATATGTTCTTTTTCCCACTCTCTAAGTCGTTTGAAGGCATCCCCCATCGCAAGCTGGCTCTCCGGATCGTAGAAATCGCCCAAATGGTTGCAGACATCGCGGTGGATGAAGCGGCAAATATCTGCACACAAGTTTCGTATGGTTCGATCGTCGAACCGGTTCGCTACAACCGGAACGGACGGGATCTGTTTAAGAAGGAATACACATTGTTATAGTTAGGAAAATTATACAAGATCTTATAATGTGTAAAAAGTTATTTTCTCTGGACTTACTTCTTCAAACTTTGTAGTGTATCTCCCGTTTATTCTAAGCATCTCGCATACGTAGTATCCGCATAAACTAGTCCCTGGTGATTGCTTAAAATACTATGTTGAATAAAATTGTATACATCAATATTTTGAGTGAAACAAGCATATATAGGAAATTTCATTATAACAGACATGTAATTATCGGCCATCTTGTCTTCACGAGAAGCTTCTTCTTTTCTGGATTATTGATTGGTCCACCGTGGTCTACGTAATATCTGTGTGCTCTATAAAGACAAAATAATTGTTTGAGTCAATTATGTGTCTTCGAGAGTACAACAGCCAATATTTAGTATATGGTGCATAACAGGACTTACAAATTTAATATAATGAGAAACTCTTTAAATGTTTTCTCGCCATAGTGTGCCGGATCCAACACTACGGCCAAGTGGTCCCGCGGATATACCAGAAAAAGTATGTAGTGATCGTTGCAAAGAAGATATGTTAATCGTAGGTGACATCGTACTAAAATATCAGTAGTACGGAAGAATATTACGTACCGCAGCGCATAAGGGACCAAGAGGACAGTTTTGTCTTTGTGCGCGACCATCGCTTTGCCCAAGTACAGTGCTACGCTGACCATCTTTTTAATAAACCCTAAACCCTAAACCCTAAATAATATGAATACACATAAAATAATAAAAAACATATTTTTTAATATATGTATAATTTATGTATAATTTATTTGAAAAATTGTACATATATTTATATGTATAATATAAATATATGTATAATATAAATATATGTATAATATATGTATATTATATGTATATTATATACATATAATATAAATATATACATATATTATAAATATATGTATAATATGTATATATTATATACATATATTATTCATATATACCTATAATATAAATAATATGTATAATATATTAATCATCCACACAAATACTATAACTTCGATATAAAACCACACATTCACTGGTAACATCATAAGTTTGATATGTATACATTCACTCGCAAAAACATATAATATACACAAAAAACAAACTAGCGTTTCACAATTTTTGAATTAACATCCTTCCACACGGATGCAAACTTTGATTCGTCGAGGACACTCTCAATGCGTTTCATCCGCGTAGGAAGATCTGTGAATAACTCAATGGCGTCGTATTGATTATAATCGCGTGCGTCTTGAATGTTGTCAATACCAATGATGTGTTGGTTGCCCGATACAATAATGTCCATCTTTTCATCGAAAGGATCCTTCACATAAAAAACCTGTGCAACACGCTCGGCAAGGACCCATGGATCATCCTTATGTCCAATTTTACTCTGTTCAGCACACGTAAATCCAAATTTATCTACCATGCTGTCTTTCACCCATTGGCATCTGAGAACAGGGATCTGAATGTTTAAACCGTAGTCAAGTTCCCATATTTCTTGTATGATCCTGTAGTAAGACTTGTTCTGTCCTGTTGCGTCCAACGCTTCGACATGAACCCCACTGTTCTGCGCTGAGCTTTTTCTATCTTTGCTGTTTGTGTAAAAAGAATATCCTGCCATGTCATACCCTTGCCATGAGGTCACAAGGCTTGTTGGGCCAGCTGCAAGTCTTTCTATCGTTTTCTCCTCGATTGATTCTCCACACGGTAGCTTTTGATCCTTCAGCCACTGGGGAAAAGTGCGCTTCTGTTCTTTCGAAACCCAATCGTCGAATCACCCAGGATTGCATGCTCTGATCTCGGAAGTGTGTTGCTCAATGTAGGACGCAACGATGGCGAGTTGTTGAAGAACACTGCTGTGTGCATCTGATACCACTTTGTAATCGTTGTCGTAGAAGCATTTTTTTCCCACAGTACCCTTCCCAGATAACCTTCCATCATGTCGAGGCATCGGTATCCCAATGGGGTTGACATCTCTCACATAATCTACGCAGCACTCGACAGCCTCCTCAGTTGTGTAACCCTCTATCATCGAGCCCTCCGGATGAGCACGATTACGGACATATCCTTTCAGAACGGCCATGTATCGCTCATACGCCCACATTTGATGTAGGTATAGAGGACCAAGTTCAATAATTTGAGGGACAATGTGAACAATGAGATGTTCCATCATGTCCCAGTATGATGGAGGAAAAAACATCTCTAGCTGGCAAGCTGTCTCGACTACGAATTTCTGAAGGGGTCCTAATTCTTCTGGATCAAAAACTTTCTGTGAAACTCGATTAAAAAAGTAGCATAGCTTTGTTATCACTACCTTGATGTGCACTGGTTTCACCGCCCTTATAGCGATAGGGAGGAATACCGTAAGCATCTTATGACAGTCGTGAGCATTGTATCCAGAAATCGACAAATCTTTCATTGATACTAGTTTCCGGATATTCGATCAGAATCCAGTCGGCACTTTCAATCCACGAAGACATTTACAGAAAGCTTTTTTCTCTTCTAGTGACATTGAGTAGCATGCCGGTGGAATCTCAATCTTACCATTCGTTAGCTCTATTGGGTGGAGATCTTTCCTTATTCCCAAATTGACCAGGTCGTTACGTGACTTCAACCCATCCTTTGTTTTACTTGGGATGTCAAGTAAAGTCCCGATGGTGCTGTCAAACACGTTTTTCTCGAGGTGCATGACATCGATGGCATGGCGAATCTCCAGGTCTTTCCAGTACGTCAGGTACTTGAAAAAGATTGAATGTTTCTTGAAGGGCAGTGTGTTTTCTACCACTTCTTTCTTCCTCTTGCCTAAAGCTGTCTTTCCCTTGCCGAACACGACCTTTATGTTCTTTGTCAGCTTGAACACCGTGGAACCATCCTTTGCTTCGGGGGCAGTACCTTCCTCAACAGTTTTGTCAAAAAAGGTAGCCATCGCACGATACCTATGCTTCTGTGGTAAGAAACGACGATGACGCATGTAAACTAACTTTTTTGACGAGGTCAGGTATATGTACGATGTGTTGTCCAGACATATAAGACATCCGGTCTTTCCTTTAATCTGTCCTGAGAGGGAAAAATTTGCTGGTAGATCGTTTATAGTAACGAATATGATAGCACGCAGAGTAAAATACTCCTGTCGGTACGCATCAAACAATCGTAGACCCTCTTCCCACATTTCTTGCATATCCTCCATCAAAGGTTCAAGAAACACATCTAGATCGATGCCAGGCTGTTTTGGCCCGTGTATAAGGATAGTCAATAAAATATACTTTCGCTTCTGACATAACCATGTCGGAAGGTTATACATGGTGAGCAGACACAGGCCAAGTGCTGTGCGAGCTGCGTAGGTCACCAAACGGATTCATTCCATCCGTGCTCAACGCAAACCTTACATTTCTCGGATCATTTGCAAATTCTGGGTGCTTCGAATCAAAGTTTCTCCATTGTCGAGCATCGGCGGGGTGTCGAATCATACCATCTGTTTTCCGACCCTCTTGATGTCATCTCATCAACTCGGCGTCGGCGGGGTTCGAGAACAATCGCTTCATGCGATCTTTCACTGGCAAGTACCACATCACCAAGGCCGGAATCTTCTTTCCTGGCTCGACCAATGCATTTGGTTCGGCAACATCACTGTCGGTGGCACTGTTATCCTTTTTGTACCTACTCGCCCCACAAGTTGGACACTTGTCCAGGTCAGCGTATTCATTGCGATAAAGTACACAGTGATTAATACATGCATGGATCTTTTCCACACCAAGTGTTAATGGGCATATCAGTTTCTTGGCTTCGTAGGTGTTAGCTGGCAACAAGTTAGGCTTAGGAAGCATAGCTCTCAGGAGACCCATCAAGTCGTTGAAACTAGTACCAGACCATCCGTGCTTGGCCTTCAATCTAAGAAGTTCTAGCACCGACCGCAACACTGTATACTCCATGTCACATCCCTTTGATTGATCGTACAAAAGATCTTTCGTTGATTTCTGCAACGCCTCCCAATTGTTTAAATCTCTTGCTTTCCCTGTTAGGACCTTTGGTTCAGCGTGCCGCAACATATCCTCAAGATCAAGTTCAATATCAACCTCTGCGGCGTCAAAACCAGAGCCGCCAAAATCACCAGTCATTTGACGGGACATGTCCTCAATTATAAAATCCTATGCCTGATCGAACCAAATATCAGGAATCTCTACAGGAGGGGCGACTTCCCCGTGATAAGTCCAAACTGTGTATTTCTTCACAAATTCACGCTAAATTATGTGTCCCAGAATTACATTCGGATCTTTCCACATCTTCTGATTCTTACAATCCACGCAAGGACAAAAAATATCATTTCTATTCTCCCTCAAAGCGTGTGCCTTAGCCTTATCAATAAATGTTGATGCTTCTATTATGAACACCGGATGAGTTCTACGTGTCTCATACATCTATGTCCGATCCATCTAAAAAAAATCACATCATTAATTAATATTATATTGCCGGTGTTTTCTAAATAAACAAATTAAACTTAAATCCTACTTTTGTACTAAAACCTCATTCACAGCAAATAATAATACTGAGACAATATTAGCTACCAAAAATTGGTACAAACAAAAAAACAAAATATTTGACCTATAAATTACAAACATAGCACAAAATAACAATTCACACAACTTTACATATCTTCGCATTCAACCAATGAAATTTTACAAAAACGAAAGCAAATGAAGGAGACGATTAAGCACATTACCTTTTATATTGATTTCAATCGAAGATTTCAACTCTAAAACCTCCCACCAAAAGAAAATGTCTATTTTTGGAGAGAGAAACCGAGTTAAAAAAACTTCAAATATCTTCACATTAAACCAACAAAAATTTTTAAAAATGAAAGCAAATGGAAGAGAAGTACAAGCATGGTACCTTTTGTATTGATTCCAATTGGAAAATTCAAGTTGAAAACCTTCCTCCTATAATTGTCTTTTTTTGAGAGAAAAACACCAGGTTCAAAGTGGCACTGTCGGGGCTGGAAGCTGCTTTATGGTGCATCATCGCGTGCGGTCCACATAACGGACCGCACGGGATAACGCATTATCCCGTGTGGGCCGCTTAATCGGACCGCATGGGATATCCCGTGCGGTCCGATTAAGCGGCCCACACGGGATAATGCGTTATCCCGTGCGGTCCGTTATGTGGACCGCACGCGATAATATCCCGTGCGGTCGCTTAAGCCGACTGTACGGGATAATGCATTATCCCGTACGGGCCAACAACCGGCCCCCTCTCGGGACCGGTTTTTCCAGGCGCGACCACTTACGGTCCGCCTGGAAATTATTGGAGGCCTCGTCCAGAAAAACCGTTTCTGTAGTAGTGCCTCCAGGGTGAGATGCTCGGCAATGGCGAGGCCGATACCTAGCATGGAGGCCGTCACTCCAAGGTGGCTGTGGGAGCCGCGCACGGAGGATGATGGGGATGACGTGGTGATCAGCTAGAAGAGTGCAACGGTAGAGGAGGAGGAGGGGCCACCGCGACAGGCATGGCCGGTGCGGCGGAGGAGCCCATCTGCCGATATGCGGTGGTAGAGATTGGGGCCTAGGGTTGGGAGAGGGGAAGGGCCGGATTTAGGGACGGCGGGCGGAGGACGATTTGGTTCGTATTGTTCGCAATTTTCTCAAAGGAAACATAAACAGAATCCGCACGCGTCTATTGTGTTCACTCTGATTGCCGTGCACAGATGACAGGAGAATAAAAAATGTGTGTGCTGCGTGGGAATGAAGCGGACTCAAGCACGACGGAGAAATATCCATGTGACGATCGGAAAGATGCATATTTTTTAAGTAGTTAAGATTATTTTTTAGCCATCGTAATCAGTCATTCGGCTGTAGGTCTCGTCTTTCTTCTCGCCTCTTCTTGTAGTTGTTGGATCCATCAAAGCTGCACATATACTCCTATGGTGGATTATTCAAACTAGACTTTATACCGTCTTGATAGAGTAATCCATACAAAAGAGAGATGGAGGCGTGTTGGCGTTGATATATCAATTCTCTGTTTAGAAGCAGTCTCCACAATCATCCGTAAATATTGTGAAAATCAATTAGTCGATCGGTTAGAGCCCTAGCTAGAGGGAAACCAAAATCTTATGTAGATATATGGAAAGATACGCATGCAGATCAATTACTTAGTTCTATTCTAATCATGAATTACATGATCTTCAATTATCATCTAGTTATACGGTATGTCAATACTAATCAATTACTTAGTTTCTTCATTAGTTACACGACCAACAATTGGCACTAGCAGATCGATCGCCTAGGTGCGAGCTACCGCGTGTTGGCACTTTCAGACTGAAGATGGTATCGTCTCTCCGGCCTCCGTAGTTTGGCCGCCAGCGCGGTTGTAATAATTTTCCATTTACTGGAGTTGTTCTTCCTCTTCTAATGAAATATTAGAAACCAAATTACCTATCTAACCTTTTCTAAGTAGTACCTGGCCCACACTTTTAAGTATCTTTTGGTATGTATCTTTTATTATAGATCGGTGCATTCCAAGCATACTAAAAAGTCTCATCCTTATCTTACTATAAGGTTATTACAACCCACTAAATTATAAAACTCAAATACAAGATGCCACATCATCATTCACTAATAATTATTACATTTAAACATCATGCAAGCATGTTATATTATCTATAATTTTATAATTTATTAAATTTTAGAACTTTAAAATGCAAGCATGTTAAATCATCATCCCACATGATCGCCCCTAGCAGTTCTGAGGCAAAGAAGGTGCAAACACACAACTGGAAAAGACCACCAGCGGGATGGGCGAAACTGAATGTAGATGGATCCTATAGCTCAAACAACAGGAGGGCAGGAATCGGCATGATACTTTGAGACTGTAGTGGTCAAGTGATTTTTACCTCATGCAAAACCATTGCACACTGCTATAATGCATTAGAGGCAGAACTGATAGCATGTCGGGAAGGCCTAGCTATGGCCCTCCATTGGACCTTACTACTGGTCATAATGGAGACAGATTGTGAGGTGGCACTGCAAGCTATTACGACAAAGGATGCAGATCACTCGCGAATGGCCTTCGTGATAAGAGAGATGCTGCAGCTTGTCCATGGAGAGAGAAGCATAAAGTTCATCAAGATACATCGTGATCAGAATAGGTTTAGTCATGAGTTAGCCAACTTAGGAAGAAGAGGTGAACGTTCGGGTTTTTGGCTCGGACATGAGACGACTTGTGTTTATGACGAATGTAACAATTCCTATTCTGATTAATGAATTCTCTTTTCCCGCAAAAAAAAATCATCATCATACATAATTTACATAATATTTTAATATATCTCTTCATCATTTTTTATAATATCCTATATATCTATATAGTTCATCATCACTTAGTTAATGTTATTTCTCTTTTCTCTCATTAAACCATATCACATCAATTGTTTTTAGTTCTTAGATGATTAATTTATGGTCCAAATTATCTCCCTTATTTTTTTTCTCTCATTAAGTCATATCACCTCAATTGTTTTTAGCTCTTAGATGATTAATCTATGCTTCAAATTATCTCTCTTCTTTTCTTCTCTTATAAAACCACATCACATTACTTTTACATTTAAATCATCATTCTATATACTATTTAAATTTAAATTATCATAAACCACATCAACTTATGTAAGTTTATATTGTCTAGCTATCTTACACATTATTTTACTTATTGTTATCATACTAAACTTTGACAGCAACGCACGGGGTTTCACAGTATAATATATGCGAGGCTAGTTTTGCCGTGCTTGAGGCGTAGATGCAATGACATGAGTCGGAGTCCTTTCCAGCTAAGACCGACTTGTAAAGTCCGAGGCTGGGTTTGTGACAGCGCATGCACGGTGAGTTGACGGCACGTCGTGGTAGTATGTTGCTATGCAGTGTAGGCGGCGCCAAGTTGTCACGAGCCGTGGCCATGACGGGATAGGTTGCTTAGTATAGGATGTAGAATTAGGTTGGAGAAAAAGATCAGGCTAACTGTTATTCAATTGTTTGTCGATAATAGACACAATCCTATCCTAATATAAACGCTATAATTTGAAGCCGAAGCAAAGTAAGGACTCGATCTAATCGTAGCAACGATCCTGAAGGATGAATCATAATATTTTCTAAGCTTTATTACTAATCATAATGATATGAATCGAAGAAAAAACAATTTACAACTATTCGTAATTACAATTATTTTACTCATGTGCACCTCTACGTCTCTTTTCTCAAGATAATAATGGACCTGTACATAATGTGGTTCTCCTTTCATTCTATATATACACCTGTACATAATCGATTCGAGTTCAGATTCTCCTCTTGTTTGATTAATTACTGAAAGCACAGGGCTGTGGAACGACTGTCCCCAATTTCTTCCATTTTGCGTTTCGGCATGTGCTCTTAGCATCACCACCACCTCCCTTGACAGTGATCTTGACATCCTTCAAGGTTATGCCTTGGCAAGGTACATTTCTGCTGCAGTCCAGCTTGATAGCCTCCTTTGAAGCACTCGTGCCCCTGATGTTCTTGAAGACCACATTGCTAACCTGAACCGCGGATGTCTGATACAAAACCGCTAAATAATAAGCATGCGCATTATTCACACACATGGATAACTGAATAACAGAAAGTTTTATCACTGAGATCTCTACCTGTTTCTTGCAGGGTGTAGCAGAGTCACAGTAGTTCTGGTCGATAATGATGGGGTTCCAGACATTTTCCATGATCATGTTCTGGAACACGATGTTCTTCGCGTAGCCCCGACCGCCCTGCCATGTCTTGATGCGAGCTCCATTGGTTGTGCCATACAACCTGACATTGTCGACGGTGACATTGTTGACATGAGCTTCAGAGTTGTGATCGCCCAAGCTCCCGATGCTGATGCCATGTCCCGGTCCACACACCATGTTCTTGACATGTAGGTTCTCGGTTCCATCCTCGATCGACATGCAGTCATCTCCGGTCTTGATTGTGCAGCCTGTCACCTGTACATTTTTACTTCTGGTGATGTGGATACCGTAGGTGTTTGGGCTAGTGGCTGGTGCTCTGATTGTCAGGCTAGAGATCCTAACATCACTGCAATCCTCAACTGACATGTGGATTTGTTGGCTGTTTAGTAGCTTCAAATTCTCGATTTTAAGATTTGAACAGGAGTAGAATGTCAAGGCCTGTCAGATGAAAAAGAAGTCAGACTTTGTTTGAACAGAGTAGCCAAAGTTTTATGAATTGTGATGTGCTAGAAGATTAGTATTTGGGAAGCAAACTCACCGTTGGAGCTTCAGTGCATGGCTGAAAAGAAGAGAAGAATAAGATCCACATTAGAAATCTTTCCAAAATAAATATGAAAAGAGCATAATGATTCACAACTAAATAATTTCAGAGCACTTACAAGTTTTGCATTCGTTTTGCAGGAATTTTGCCACCAAATATTGCCGTTTCCATCGACGGTCCCACCACCAGCAACGGTAAGACCGCTTACACCATTGAACATAATCCAGTGTCTAATAGTTTCCTTGCTCCAACCTGACCTCCCTGGAGGAGCCACCAAAGTACCCTCTATCTGAAAATTTTCAGGAACTTAAGATTTTTGAGTAATTGAATTTCATTTGAAAGTAAATGTAAGTGCACGAGTGCATCTTTCTTACCATTAACGTGATGCTTGATTTGCATGGACCAGATAGTGTGATGTGCTTGGTGAGGTATCTCTTGCCCTTTGGAATGAGAACAATAGAAGGTTGCAAAGAGGAGCAAGCCACAGCCCATGCCTTTGCCAATGCCTGAAGCAATGTTATAGTAGTTCAGTTTCACTATTTGTCAGTCGCCTATTAATAAAACAAAGACATTATATGGTGTCACACTGTACCTTTGTGTCATCATGTTGTCCATCTCCGTAAGCGCCATGTTTGCGCAAATCGAACACTACATTCTTTGACTCGAGGAACCTGCCTCGGAGAATATCACCTCCATTAGTCAAAGAGGATGCATTCATCATGTTGACCTTGGCGTGAACACCACTAGACAAGAAGAATGACATGATGAAGACATATGCAGAGAAAACGAGCACATTGCAAGCCATCTTTCCAACTATTAGCATATGTCAACACAATTTCGGACGATGAACAGTGCAGAAATGCTAGTGTCGATGCGAGTTCTGGACTTTGTAGGATGTGTTGATGGATGTGGCGATTGATGGAGACCACGGATTCGATCTGGGGCTCTATTTATACGTGCCGAAACCGGTTGGAAATCTTTGGATGTTCTCAACTCAAGGTTGCTTGTTGTTCATCAGCTAGGTCGGGTTCAGATATTTGGAGCCTAGTATCACAAGATTCTGTCGGCATGGGTACTGAGATAAATGTGCCTGAATCCCTGACTCTTTGTTGCTTCTCTACCTGGTCTACTTGTATGGCTAATTACTTACAACTAAGCTAATCCTGCTATTGAAAGTTCAGCACTGGAAGCAAAATCGAGGACACGTGGAGCACAAGCTGAGTACAGACAATCAGCTAAAATCCTATGCATTTCATCAGTGCTGACATAAAAACTGAACTCTGACAGATATACGAGCCACAGGTCTCCAATTCCTCGTATGTGATGTTATTTGATTTTCTGTGTTATTACGCGCTTAATTAATCAGTGCTAATGACAAGTCATTAGAGAATCAAAGGCATGTGTATGTGAATTCCAACGTGATATTCTCTACAGATGCAGCAGCATGATCATGTTTCACACAGGTTTCTGAATCTTGTGAAGTTAAAAATTCAGGAGTAAAGCTAGCTCTTAGCTGAGAAAGGAAAAGTATGGGGCACCAAGGGAACCCATGAAGAGGAAAACAATGCGGATTTCTGCAGATTCCTCACATATATATCTTATTGAAAGTATGGAGAATTCATGGAGTAAGCAGATGAACAACCTCTGCTGTTTTTGGCTTACAAGCATGGGGAAGAGGTGCAGAAAATTCTAGTGAACACTGTTGTGGCTTCCAAGCACACATTCCAGTGCTTAAAAAATTAACAGGTGCTATGTGATTTTATTAATACAGGATTTAGGGCACTTAAAAATCTGTGTTGTTGAAAGTATGCAAAGTTGCTTAGCCCAGTTTGTGCTGTCAAGTAATACACAGCTTTGCCTGACAACTCTGAAACTATTTATAAAAAATTTTTGAACGAGGGACAGCTCTGAAACTCTTTTGGTCTGAAAATTGTATGCTTATTATGCCAACCAATTTCTGAAAGTGAAGTCTTGAACCAGATGTAAGATTTTTTTTTGGAGCACCACTTAGGCTGAGTTCGGGTGCTAACTTTCCCAATTCTCTCCCCTCATTTTCCGCGCGCACGTTTTTCAAACTGCTAAACGGTACTTTTTTTGTAAAAAATTTCTATACGAAAGTTGCTTAAAAAAATCATATTAATCCATTTTTTAAAAAATAATTAATACTTAATTAATCATGTGCTAATAAGTCGTTTCGTTTTGCATGTGGAAGAGATGAGTTCCCATCTCATGGCAACGAACACAGCCTTAGTCCTTTTGGCACTCAACAACCAAGAACAAGCTAATGTCAAACATTTTGTTGTAAGATGCTTCATCTCATTCTTTTTTTTTGATGTCGTTGAAAAAAAAGAGAGAGCATAAAACCGGGGTTGAACTCGAAGTATTGGCTAAACTCAGAAAAATAGTGAGGGTTCCTATTTACTTAGCATGGTGTTTGCACATTTGGGTATTTCATGTAATCGCAAACAAAAGTTTGCAACGAACTTGGATAATATGATATATTTTCTAATATTAATGAGTTTATTCCCAATAAAATTATTTGAAAACTTAATTTTATCAAATGAGCTAAGATTGGTATGTCAAGGTCACACGAACAAAGAAAAAACAATTTCTAGACAAACGTTTTATATTTGTATTATTATCGGTTCAACAGCCAAGGCTAAAAGTAAATTAGAAAAAAATCCTAAATTTTACTACTAATCCCGTTTCGAAATTTAATTATTTTTGCAAAGGAAATTCAAATTTTGACTTGCTGATAAGCCGGCAAAGCACACCATGCGAAGACCAACGGAACGAGTCCAACCTCCAACGTCCCTGAGCTCCCCAGCCGTCGGATGCGTCAGATCCGGCCGTCCATTTGGCTCCCCTCGTACAACGCGCCTCCCCCCCGCCTCCCACC